>OX596074.1:58800489-59113553 GCA_951394005.1 Protophormia terraenovae | reverse complement strand
TTTGTGATCACTCATAAAATTTCATAAAAATTTAAAATTTGGTCTGAAATCATTAGAAACTCAAAATCCTCTGTATTTTCTTAAATAAGCTTCAAATTGAGAAAATAAGCTTTATTTGTGATCACTCATAAAGTTTCATAAAAATTGAAAATTTGGTCTGAAATCATTAGAAACTTAAAATCCTCTGTATTTTCTTAAATAAGCCTCAAATTGAGAAAATAAGCTTTATTTGTGATCACTCATAAAATTTCACAAAAATTGAAAATTAGGTCAGAAATCATTAGAAACTTAAAATCCTCTGTATTTTCTTAAATAAGCTTCAAATTGAGAAAATAACCTTTATTTGTGTTCAATCATAAAATTTCATAAAAATTTAAAATTAGGTCTGAAATCATTAGAAACTTAAAATCCTCTGTATTTTCTTAAATAAGCTTCAAATTGAAAAAATAACCTTTATTTGTGATCACTCATAAAATTTCATAAAAATTTAAAATTTGGTCTGAAATCATTAGAAACTCAAAATCCTCTGTATTTTCTTAAATAAGCTTCAAATTGAAAAAATTTGAAATTTGTGATCACTCATAAAATTTCATAAAAATTAAAAATTTGGTCTGAAATCATTAGAAACTCAAAATCCTCTGTATTTTCTTAAATAAGCTTCAAATTGAGAAAATAAGCTTTATTTGTGATCACTCATAAAGTTTCATAAAAATTTAAAATTTGGTCTAAAATCATTAGAAACTTAAAATCCTCTGTATTTTCTTAAATAAGCTTCAAATTGAGAAAATAAGCTTTTTTTGTGATCACTCATAAAATTTCACAAAAATTGAAAATAAGGTCAGAAATCATTAGAAACTTAAAATCCTCTGTATTTTCTTAAATAACCTTCAAATTGAGAAATAAGCTTTATTTGTGATCATTCATAAAATTTCATAAAAATTTAAAATTTGGTCTGAAATCATTAGAAACTTAAAATCCTCTGTATTTTCTTAAATAAGCTTCAAATTGAAAAAATAAGCTTTATTTGTGATCACTCATAAAGTTTCATAAAAAATGAAAATTTGGTCTGAAATCATTAGAAACTTAAAATCCTCTATATTTTCTTAAATAAGCTTCAAATTGAGAAAATAACCTTTATTTGTGATCACTCATAAAATTTCATAAAAATTGAAAATTAGGTCAGAAATCATTAGAAACTTAAAATCCTCTGTATTTTCTTAAATAAGCTTCAAATTGAGAAATTAAGCATTATTTGTGAACACTCATAAAATTTCATAAAATTTGAAAATTTGGTCTGAAATCATTAGAAACTTAAAATCCTCTGTATTTTCTTAAATAAGCTTCAAATTGAGAAAATAACCTTTATTTGTAATCACTCATAAAATTTCACAAAAATTGAAAATTAGGTCAGAAATCATTAGAAACTTAAAATCCTCTGTATTTTCTTAAATAAGCTTCAAATTGAGAAAATAAGCTTTATTTGTGATCAATCATAAAATTTCATAAAGATTGAAAATTTGGTCTGAAATCATTGGAAACTTAAGGTCCTCTGTATTTTCTTATATAAGCTTCAAATTGAGAAAATCAGCTTTATTTGTGATAACTCATAAAATTTCACAAAAATTTAAAATTTGGTCTGAAATCATTAGAAACTTAAAATCCTCTGTATTTTCTTAAATAAGCTTCAAATTGAAAAAATAAGCTTTATTTGTGATCACTCATAAAATTTCATAAAAATTTAAAATTTGGTTTGGAATCATTAGAAACTTAAAATCCTCTGTATTTTCTTAAATAAGCTTCAAATTGAGAAAATCAGCTTTATTTGTGATCACTCATAAAATTTCATAAAAATTGAAAATTTGGTCTGAAATCATTAGAAACTTAAAATCCTCTGTATTTTCTTAAATAAGCTTCAAATTGAGAAAATAAGCTTTATTTGTGATCACTCCTAAAGTTTAATAAAAATTAAAAATTTGTTCTGAAATCATTAGAAACTTAAAATCCTCTGTATTTTCTTAAATATGCTTCAAATTGAGAAAATAAGCTTTATTTGTGATCACTTATAAATTTTCATAAAAATTGAAAATTTGGTCTGAAATCATTAGAAACTTAAAATCCTCTGTATTTTCTTAAATAAGCTTCAAATTGAAAAAATAAGCTTTATTTGTGATCACTCATAAAATTTCATAAAAATTGAAAATTATGTCAGAAATCAGTAGAAACATAAAATCCTCTGTATTTTCTTAAATAAGCTTCAAATTGCGAAGATAAGCTTTATTTGTGATCACTCATAAAATTTCATGAAAATTGAAAATTTGGTCTGAAATCATTAGAAACTTAAAATCCTCTATATTTTCTTAAATAAGCTTCAAATTGAGAAAATAAGCTTTATTTTTGATCACTCAAAAAGTCTCACAAAAATTGAAAATTTGGTCTGAAATCATTAGAAACTTTATTTGTGATGAAATTTGGTTTGGAATCATTAGAAACTTAAAATCCTCTGTATTTTCTTAAAAAAGCTTCAAATTGAGAAAATAAGCTTTATTTGTGATCAATCATAAAATTTCATAAAAATTGAAAATTTGGTCTGAAATCATTAGAAACTTAAAATCCTCTGTATTTTCTTAAATAAGCTTCAAATTGAGAAAATCAGCTTTATTTGTGATCACTCATAAAATTTCATAAAAATTGAAAATTTGGTCTGAAATCATTAGAAACTTAAAATCCTCTGTATTTTCTTAAATAAGCTTCAAATTGAGAAAACAAGCTTTATTTGTGATCACTCATAAAATTTCATAAAAATTGAAAATTTGGTCTGAAATCATTAGAAACTTAAAATCCTCTGTATTTTCTTAAATAAGCTTCAAATTGAGAAAATAAGCTTTATTTGTGATCACTCCTAAAGTTTAATAAAAATTAAAAATTTGTTCTGAAATCATTAGAAACTTAAAATCCTCTGTATTTTCTTAAATATGCTTCAAATTGAGAAAATAAGCTTTATTTGTGATCACTTATAAATTTTCATAAAAATTGAAAATTTGGCCTGAAGTCACTACAAAATTAAAAACCTCTGTATTTTCTTAAATAAGCTT
This sequence comes from Protophormia terraenovae, assembly GCA_951394005.1. Taxonomy (NCBI): domain Eukaryota; kingdom Metazoa; phylum Arthropoda; class Insecta; order Diptera; family Calliphoridae; genus Protophormia; species Protophormia terraenovae. The sequence goes on along the minus strand of OX596074.1, from coordinate 59,110,461 downwards.
CAAATTGAGAAGATAAGCTTTATTTGTGATCACTCATAAAATTTCATAAAAATTGAAAATTTGGTTTGGAATCATTAGAAACTTAAAATCCTCTGTATTTTCTTAAATAAGCTTCAAATTGAGAAAATAAGCTTTATTTGTGATCACTCATAAAATTTCATAAAAATTGAAAATTTGGTCTGAAATCATTAGAAACTTAAAATCCTCTGTATTTTCTTAAATAAGCTTCAAATTGAGGAAATAAGCTTTATCATTAGATAAGCTGAAATCATTAGAAACTTAAAATCCTCTGTATTTTCTTAAATAAGCTTCAAATTGAGAAAACAAGCTTTATTTGTGATCACTCATACAATTTCATAAAAATTTAAAATTTGGTCTGAAATCATTAGAAACTTAAAATCCTCTGTATTTTCTTAAATAAGCTTCAAATTGAGAAAATAAGCTTTATTTGTGGTCAATCATAAAATTTGATAAAAATTTAAAATTTGGCCTCAAATCATTAGAAACTTAAAATCCTCTGTATTTTCTTAAATAAGCCTCAAATTGAGAAAATAACTTTTATTTGTAATCACTCATAAAATTTCACAAAAATTGAAAATTAGGTCAGAAATCATTAGAAACTTAAAATCCTCTGTATTTTCTTATATAAGCTTCAAATTGAGAAAATCAGCTTTATTTGTGATCACTCATAAAATTTCATAAAAATTTAAAATTTTGGCCTCAAATCATTAGAAACTTAAAATCCTCTGTATTTTCTTAAATAAGCCTCAAATTGAGAAAATAAGCTTTATTTGTGATCACTCATAAAATTTCATAAAAATTGAAAATTTGGTTTGGAATCATTAGAAACTTAAAATCCTCTGCATTTTCTTAAATAAGCTTCAAATTGAGAAAATAAGATTTATTTGTGATCACTCATAAAATTTCACAAAAATTGAAAATTAGGTCAGAAATCATTAGAAACTTAAAATCCTCTGTATTTTCTTAAATAAGCTTCAAATTGAGAAAATAACCTTTATTTGTGTTCAATCATAAAATTTCATAAAAATTTAAAATTAGGTCTGAAATCATTAGAAACTTAAAATCCTCTGTATTTTCTTAAATAAGCTTCAAATTGAAAAAATAACCTTTATTTGTGATCACTCATAAAATTTCATAAAAATTTAAAATTTGGTCTGAAATCATTAGAAACTCAAAATCCTCTGTATTTTCTTAAATAAGCTTCAAATTGAGAAAATAAGCTTTATTTGTGATCACTCATAAAGTTTCATAAAAATTGAAAATTTGGTCTGAAATCATTAGAAACTTAAAATCCTCTGTATTTTCTTAAATAAGCTTCAAATTGAGAAAATAACCTTTATTTGTGATCACTCATAAAATTTCACAAAAATTTCATAAAAATTTAAAATTAGGTCTGAAATCATTAGAAACTTAAAATCCTCTGTATTTTCTTAAATAAGCTTCAAATTGAAAAAATAACCTTTATTTGTGATCACTCATAAAATTTCATAAAAATTTAAAATTTGGTCTGAAATCATTAGAAACTCAAAATCCTCTGTATTTTCTTAAATAAGCTTCAAATTGAGAAAATAAGCTTTATTTGTGATCACTCATAAAGTTTCATAAAAATTGAAAATTTGGTCTGAAATCATTAGAAACTTAAAATCCTCTGTATTTTCTTAAATAAGCTTCAAATTGAGAAAATAAGCTTTTTTTGTGATCACTCATAAAATTTCACAAAAATTGAAAATTAGGTCAGAAATCATTAGAAACTTAAAATCCTCTGTATTTTCTTAAATAACCTGCAAATTGAGAAAATAAGCTTTATTTGTGATCATTCATAAAATTTCATAAAAATTTAAAATTTGGTCTGAAATCATTAGAAACTTAAAATCCTCTGTATTTTCTTAAATAAGCTTCAAATTGAAAAAATAAGCTTTATTTGTGATCACTCATAAAGTTTCATAAAAAATGAAAATTTGGTCTGAAATCATTAGAAACTTAAAATCCTCTATATTTTCTTAAATAAGCTTCAAATTGAAAAAATAAGCTTTATTTGTGATCACTCATAAAGTTTCATAAAAATTGAAAATTTGGTCTGAAATCATTAGAAACTTAAAATCCTCTGTATTTTCTTAAATAAGCTTCAAATTGAGAAAATAAGCTTTTTTTGTGATCACTCATAAAATTTCACAAAAATTGAAAATTAGGTCAGAAATCATTAGAAACTTAAAATCCTCTGTATTTTCTTAAATAACCTGCAAATTGAGAAAATAAGCTTTATTTGTGATCATTCATAAAATTTCATAAAAATTTAAAATTTGGTCTGAAATCATTAGAAACTTAAGATCCTCTGTATTTTCTTAAATAAGCTTCAAATTGAAAAAATAAGCTTTATTTGTGATCACTCATAAAATTTCATAAAAATTGAAAATTAGTTCAGAAATCATTAGAAACTTAAAATCCTCTGTATTTTCTTAAATAAGCTTCAAATTGAGAAATTAAGCATTACTTGTGAACACTCATAAAATTTCATAAAATTTGGTCTGAAATCATTAGAAACTTAAAATCATCTGTATTTTCTTAAATAAGCTTCAAATTGAGAAAATAACCTTTATTTGTGATCACTCATAAAGTTTCACAAACTTGAAAATTTGGTCTGAAATCATTAGAAACTTAAAATCCTCTGCATTTTCTTAAATAAGCTTCAAATTGAGAAAATAACCTTTATTTGTAATCACTCATAAAATTTCACAAAAATTGAAAATTAGGTCAGAAATCATTAGAAACTTAAAATCCTCTGTATTTTCTTAAATAAGCTTCAAATTGAGAAAATAAGCTTTATTTGTGATCAATCATAAAATTTCATAAATATTGAAAATTTGGTCTGAAATCATTGGAAACTTAAGATCCTCTGTATTTTCTTATATAAGCTTCAAATTGAGAAAATCAGCTTTATTTGTGATCACTCATAAAATTTCATAAAAATTGAAAATTTGGTCTGAAATCATTAGAAACTTAAAATCCTCTGTATTTGCTTAAATAAGCTTCAAATTGAGGAAATAAGCTTTATTTGTGATCACTCATAAAATTTCATAAAAATTTAAAATTTGGTTTGGAATCATTAGAAACTTAAAATCCTCTGTATTTTCTTAAATAAGCTTCAAATTGAGAAAATAAGCTTTATTTGTGATCACTCATAAAATTCCACAAAAATTTAAAATTTGGTCTGAAATCATTAGAAACTTAAAATCCTCTGTATTTTCTTAAATAAGCTTCAAATTGAGAAAACAAGCTTTATTTGTGATCATTCATAAAGTTTAATAAAAATTAAAAATTTGTTCTGAAATCATTAGAAACTTAAAATCCTCTGTATTTTCTTAAATATGCTTCAAATTGTGTTGAAGTTCGATCAACTGTCGTCGAAGACAGTCTTGTCGACATGGAAGACGATTTGATTGACTTCGACGACGGTCTTATCGACTTTGAGTGACGGCCTCCGAACACTTCCAAATATTCCGGACACTTCCTAAAGTGTTCGGAAAAGAAGGCTTTTTGAAGAGAAATATAACCCGATACGAAGTTCGCCGGCTTCAAGTTGCTTTTTTTAAAAAATCCCTTTTTTTCTAAAAATAATAAATAAATAAATAAAAGTGCGCCCCCCTGTGCCACAACAAAACAAAAAAAAAAAAAACCTGAATTTAATTTTATAAAAAATATATAATTAAATTAATAAACTCACTGTCTGTGCATAAAAATTACTTAAGTGTTTAATTATACAAATCAGCAAATCTCAAGTAAGTACCAAATTAAATCTCCTTTTAATTTGTGTTCCTTATATATTTGTTACACTCTTGCAACAAATTAATTCACCAATTTCCACATTTAATGCTGGAAATTGTTTATGGTCCTCTGCAAAAGTGAACTAGTGATTTATTTGATTTATTTACATAAAAAATTGTACACATAAAGATAATAATAAAATTGTTTAATTATAAAGAGTATATTAAAAAAGAAGTTAATTTGGTGGTGGTTTTTTTTTATATACTAATAACTCTTTTAAATAATCTCTTAAAAATATAAATACTCTTTTTTTATACGCTATAACGTAGCTATAACAAAAGAAAGAATAAACAAAGGAAAATACAAAAATACATACTAACATTGATTGCTATTGATATTGTTTTTGTATTGTTACTGTTTACTTGTGTGCGCTACACATTGTAAGTCGGTTCGATCAGTTCGGTATTGAACTTGGTACAAATAAGGAAAATTTTTTTGGGATATAATTATAATATTTGAGCCTTAATTGGGATAAAGAAGAGTCACCCTACCCAAGTTAGTACAGTATATATATTTAATACTCCATTTTAATATCTTATTAAAAATATAATTTCAAAGATTTTTTCAAATAATAAAAATTATTTTGATAATTTGTTTGGCACTTTTGAACAGATTATTAGTACATATAGGAACTTTGTTACTATTAAATTGGATTTTACGAAATTTTGATCGGAAGAGTTTATTTTTTTGGGATTTCTTTCCTTTTCCAAAGTTGGTTGAGATATATTAAGAATAGGCAATATCGAATTAATTTTTTTGTTATTATTTTGCTATTTGGAGATAGTTGATAATTGATTATATGATAATGGGATCTACATTATGCGCACGATTCGCTCTAGAATCTGACAATATTATAGGATATTGTTCTAAATTTGATATGACTCCTTTGGAAGATTTAACCGAGTCACTTCTTGAGACGAAGTTGCAATCGCTGGAGGAAGATTGGCACTCCTTTAGAAAAGCTTTTGAAGATTTGAGTCTTGCAAATGAGAATCTAGTCCCGCAAAGTGATAAAAATTCCGCAAAAATTAGGTTTGAGACAACTAGGGAAGAATATCAACGAACAAAAGCCAATATAATGGATCAGTTGAAGATACACAGAGCTTCAAGTAATACAGGTCCAAGGCAAGATGTTCCCACTAATTCGACATTGTTCAATATGTCAAATATGTACCCAATAAATACAACATTTAATGATTCTGAGTTATGCATTAAAGTTCCTCCTTGCGATACTCATGAATTTCACGGAGGATATGAGGAATGGCCATCATTCCGTGACATGTTTACAGCCATTTACGGCAATCATCCTCGATTAACACAGGCACAAAAATTATATCATTTAAGAAACAAAACAAAAGGCGAAGCAGGTAGTATTGTCGCAAAGTATCCACTTTCAGATCAGAATTATTTGTTAGCTTGGGATGCATTGAAGGCAAGGTACGAAAATAAAAGAGTGTTAGTAGATAACCAATTGAAAATATTGTTCAATATTCCGTCTGCGAAGAATGAAAGTTGTGAGTCGATAAATAGAATTCAGACTACAATTAGCGATTGTTTGTCGATACTGAAAGCTCATAATATAAAAACTGATCAATGGGATCCCATATTAGTTTATTTGTGCTCAACAAAACTGCCTGATGAAACTTTGTCTCTTTGGGAGCAATCTTTAAGTTCTCCAACTAATTTACCTTCCTGGGCAGAAATGGAAGAATTTTTAATTAATAGGCATCAAGTTATAGAGAGAATATCTAGTATTCGGGGTTACCGGCCTTCATTCAATCAGAATCAAAATAAGTCTCAAAATTATACTGGTGGTTCACAATCACAAACCAGGAATAAATATAGTAGCAATAATGGTGCTTCTCAAACTCCTAGCGAGTACATGTATTGCAAATTGTGTAATAAGACACATAGCATTAGAAATTGCCCTAAATTTCAGAACTTTTCTGTGAGGCAGAGAATTGAATATGTTGATAAAAATAATATATGCAGTAATTGCTTGTCTTTATCTCATACAAATACTAATTGTCAGAGTATCCATACATGCGTCCAATGTAATAGTAGACACCATAGCTTACTGCATTTGGACAACAATATGAAAAATCAGAGAAAGTCAACAAATCGTAATAATGTGTCAAATACATTTCATGTAGAAACTTTACAGTCTTCAGATGAATCTATACTTTCAGAGAAACCATGTTGTTCAAATTCATTGATGAATAAAGTTAATACAGAGACAAATTTATCTATCAATGATGACGAAGTGTTATTACCTACAGCTCTTGTAGAAATTTCTCATTCAGGAGAAACATTTACGGTTCGAGCACTTATAGATTCGGGATCAAAACGCTCGTTTTTGACAGAGAAAATTTCTAGAAGACTAGACTTAATTACTGAAAATGCAAATTTCGAAATTTGTGGACTAGGTGGTACAGTGGTAGCAAATTCAAATAAAGTTACTACGATAACTTTATGCAAAAGCAATCACGATTTTTCACTCAGTACACAAGTAATTATCGTTCCAAATTTAACAAGATTAATGCCAAGTTTTACAATGAAAAATGCCGACTTAAGCAAAATAAAAGACCTTAATCTTGCGGATCCTAATTTCTTAGTAGCATCCCAGGTTGATATGCTTCTTGGAAGCGATATAATTCCATACATTGTACAAAATGGTATACGGAAAAACATATTAGGCAATCTCATTGCTCAGAATTCCATTTATGGATGGTATATTTATGGTCCATTAAGATTACATAGCGTTTCTCTAACGGCTATTGCACAAAATAAAGAAAATGAAGCAATAAGTTCAATGCTAAAATTTTTTTGGGAATCCGAAGAAGTTCCAAAATCAAAAGTTCTTTCTGAAACAGAGCTCTACTGTGAAGAACTTTATAAAAAAACAACATATCGAAGAGATGACGGCAGATATGTTGTTAAACTTCCATTTAAACAGGAGTTCCCAAAATCCTTGTTTTTGCAATCATCCAGAATTGCAGCATATAGTCAATATATACATTTAGAATCAAAACTCGGAAAGGAAAAAGATCTTCTCAAGATTTATAATGATGTTTTGGAAGAATATATTGCACTGGGCCACATGCGAAAATCTAGTTCTTCGGAAATTTGTCATGATGAGAAATATTTTTCCTATTATTTACCGCACCATGCTGTATTTAGGCCTGAAAGTACTTCTACTAAAGTCAGAGTTGTTTTCAATGGGTCTCGTAAAACGAAAAGCTCTTATTCGTTAAACGATATTTTACATGTGGGCCCTACTTTGCAATCTGACCTTATGTCAATAATTTTGAATTGGCGTACTTACAGGTACGTTTTTAATGGGGATATAGAAAAAATGTATCGCCAAATATTAGTAAAAGAGTCAGATTATCCGTTCCAAAGAATTTTATATCGAAGAAAACCTTCTGGTCCTATAGAAGATTATGAATTAATGACAGTTACTTTTGGAGTGAACTGTGCACCATATTTAGCTATACGAACTTTATTGCAATTAGCAAAAGATGTTGAAGGACTAGCTCCATTGTCCTCACACATATTAAGACATGAAACTTATGTCGATGATATTCTGTCTGGTGGACATACAATAGCTTCAGCTCTAGAAGCTCAAAAACAGTTAATTGAAACTTTAAATAACAAGGCATTATTAGAAAACATTTTACCAGATAACACTTTAAGAGCAGATTTCTTAAAGTTATATGACTCGAGCTCTACGAGTACGTTAGGCATTCAGTGGAATGCACTTAGTGATTCCTTCACTTATAAAGTCGAAATTCCCGATTTCGCCAACAAAACTACAAAGAGGAAAATTTTGTCCACTGTAGCTAAATTGTTTGACCCCGCAGGGTGGCTTACGCCCATAATAATTCAAGCGAAAATCTTATTACAGGAATTATGGCAAGATGGGGTTGATTGGGATGAAGATGTAAAACCTCAAGCACTTTCCAGGTGGAACATTTTCATAGAAAATTTAATTCATATAAAGTCCATTCAAATCCCTAGGTGGATCCATTTCCATCCGGACAATAACATTCATATTCATGGTTTCTGCGATGCATCTGAACAAGCGTATTGTGCTACAATATACATACGATCTGAAAATTCCACAGGGAGATTCTCAAATCTCTTAGTAGCTAAAAGTAGAGTTGCTCCCTTGCAACGACTTAGTTTACCTAGACTAGAATTATGTGGAGCATTACTGCTCTCTGAACTAGTCAAAAAAACTTTAGTGAACCCTTCTTTCAGAGACTCTGAACTTTTCTTATGGTCAGATTCCACTATAGTCATCGCATGGCTCCAGAGGCATCCATCCGTTTGGAAAACATATGTTGCAAATCGGACCTCTCGGATTATTCAGAATGTTGGCAATACGAAATGGCGCCATGTATTGACTAATGATAATCCCGCGGATTTGGGAACTCGAGGTAGTAAACCTCAAGATCTTAAGGACAATCCTTTGTGGTGGCACGGACCAATTTGGCTCTTGCACTCTCAAGACAATTGGCCAGAATCTAATCCACCTGCCATAGCTCTTATGGAACAAAGGAAAGTAGAAGTACACTGTTCAGATACAGACGACTTCGGCTTAACACAAAGATTTTCGTCATACCCTCGAGCACTTTCGGTCATTTCTTACATGTATCGATTTATTGGTGCTACCTGTCAACGATTAAAGGGAAATAAATATACAAATTTGACGCTCTCTCACGAAGAGCTTAAACGCGCAAAAAATGTTTTTATTCGATTGACACAGAAGTCACATTATTCTAAAGAATTAGCGGATCTCTCTGATTCCAAACAAGTATCAAAAAAAGTTCTCTACTTACGCTCAATCCATTTATTGACTCAGAAGGTCTTATAAGAGTTAACGGTCGGTTAGCCAACTCATCTCTTACCTACGATGAGCGACTTCCAATAATAATTCCTAATTCATCTCAATTTTGTAAAATTTTTCTAGAGTTTGTACACAAAACCCTCATTCATGCAGAAATATCACTTATGATGAGTGTAGTAAGAAGCCAGTTCTATATACCTGGCCTCAAAAGAACAGTTAAAAAGTGTGTCCACCACTGCTTGACTTGCATTAGATACAAGCAGCACGTAAAATCACAAATCATGGCAGCTCTCCCATTAGAGAGGTCCACACTTTCTCTTCCGTTTTCTCATACGGGTGTCGATTTTGCTGGCCCGTTTCAAATTAAATCTGGTAATTTGCGAAATTCTCCATATATGAAAGGTTATACTTGCGTGTTCGTATGTTTTTCAACGCGAGCCATTCACCTTGAAGCTTGTTCTAGCTTAACATCGGAAGCCTTTCTTGCTGCGTTTTCTCGATTCATATCTCGAAGAGGACTGCCTAAATGTGTTATGTCTGATAATGGCACTAATTTCTTAGGTGCTAGCAAGTCCTTGCTTAAGGAATATTCCGTATTCCTCAAACAGGCTTCGAAGGATATCTCGGACAAATATGCAATACATGGGTTTGAATGGAAGTTCATTCCACCCAGCGCTCCGCACATGGGAGGTCTGTGGGAGGCTGGCGTAAAAAGTTTCAAACTTCATTTCAGGAAAATTGCTGGTGCTCAAAGGTTTAACTTTGAAGAGTTCTCTACTCTTTTAGCCAGAATTGAAAGCGTCTTAAATTCACGACCTATTTCCCCGATGTCAGAGGATCCAGATGATCTGCAAGCCCTTACCCCGGGACATTTCCTTCGAGGGGGCCCATTAGTATTCGCACCAGAGTTACCATCGGAAAACTTATCTTTAATTAATCGATGGGAACGTCTAAAGGCTCTCCATCATAAATTTAGTCAACGATGGAAAACTGAATACCTTCATGAACTTCATAAAAGGTATAAATGGAAAAATCCACGATGTGATTTGCGGATAGGTGATTTCGTCATCGTAAAGGACGAGCTTTTACCTCCAAACGAATGGAGATTAGGACGAATAGAAAATGTATATATTGCTTCAGATAGACATGTTCGAGTAGCTGATATTAGAACGTCTACTGGTATTATAACTCGTCCGATAGTAAAATTGTGCATGCTTCCGTCATGTGAAAAGTCTGTAGATTAGCAAATCTTTGTGCGTTTATGTCGTGTGTGTCCCACTATTCTTTACTTTCGTAATCTGCCGTTTCCTCTCTTTCTTTCTCTTATATTTTTTAGATCATGGATCCTTCCCAAAACCCCGAAATGTGCGTGGTATGCTTCAGCTTCCATCCTCTTCGCTTCTGTAGGATGTTCCGCTAACTAACGCTCCAACAGCGTCAGTACGTGGTGAGGACCCATAAGTACTGCTCAAATTGTTTTTCTCGCACCCATCTAGTTGAAGGATGCATCTCCATGATGGCCTGCCATATTTGCGGGGATCTTCACCACACATTGCTGCATCCTAGAACTGTTCCACAAGGAGGTCGAAGGGGTCAGCAGTCAGAAACATCGAGTACACAGCCCAGTTTACGGAGCAGACTTCGAGGCCAACGCCCACGTGTCCAACGAGTCCAGCAACCCATTCAGCAACCAGCGCAACAACGTCTCCTTCAGCTTCGTCAGCGGCTTCAACAACAACAACAGCAACTACAAAAACAACAAAGGCAGCTGCAACAACAACGGCAACAACTTAGGCAGCAACAACTGCGCCAAACTTCCGGGCTCCTCCCTCAAGCGTTGCCACCAGTGACCAGCGAGCTATCCACCAGCCAATCTCTGGTGAACCAAATAGTTTCCGCCTTGGGACAGCTAACGGGGTCATCAATTGCACCAGTGCAAGGGGGCCGGCATGTTGAAGTTCGATCAACTGTCGTCGAAGACAGTCTTGTCGACATGGAAGACGATTTGATTGACTTCGACGACGGTCTTATCGACTTTGAGTGACGGCCTCCGAACACTTCCAAATATTCCGGACACTTCCTAAAGTGTTCGGAAAAGAAGGCTTTTTGAAGAAAAATATAACCCGATACGAAGTTCGCCGGCTTCAAGTTGCTTTTTTTAAAAAATCCCTTTTTTTCTAAAAATAATAAATAAATAAATAAAAGTGCGCCCCCCTGTGCCACAACAAAACAAAAAAAAAAAAAAAACCTGAATTTAATTTTATAAAAAATATATAATTAAATTAATAAACGCACTGTCTGTGCATAAAAATTACTTAAGTGTTTAATTATACAAATCAGCAAATCTCAAGTAAGTACCAAATTAAATCTCTTTTTAATTTGTGTTCCTTATATATTTGTTACACTCTTGCAACAAATTAATTCACCAATTTCCACATTTAATGCTGGAAATTGTTTAAATTGAGAAAATAAGCTTTATTTGTGATCACTTATAAATTTTCATAAAAATTGAAAATTTGGTCTGAAGTCACTACAAAATTAAAAACCTCTGTATTTTCTTAAATAAGCTTCAAATTGAGAAGATAAGCTTTATTTGTGATCACTCATAAAATTTCATAAAAATTGAAAATTTGGTTTGGAATCACTAGAAACTTAAAATCCTCTGTATTTTCTTAAATATGCTTCAAATTGAGAAAATAAGCTTTATTTGTGATCACTTATAAATTTTCATAAAAATTGAAAATTAGGTCAGAAATCATTAGAAACTTAAAATCCTCTGTATTTTCTTAAATAAGCTTCAAATTGAGAAAATAAGCTTTATTTGTGATCACTCATAAAATTTCATAAAAATTGAAAATTTGGTCTGAAATCATTAGAAACTTAAAATCCTCTGTATTTTCTTAAATAAGCTTCAAATTGAGGAAATAAGCTTTATCATTAGATAAGCTGAAATCATTAGAAACTTAAAATCCTCTGTATTTTCTTAAATAAGCTTCAAATTGAGAAAATAAGCTTTATTTGTGATCACTCATAAAATTTCATAAAAATTTAAAATTTGGTCTGAAATCATTAGAAACTTAAAATCCTCTGTATTTTCTTAAATAAGCTTCAAATTGAGAAAATAAGCTTTATTTGTGATCAATCGTAAAATTTCATAAAAATTTAAAATTTGGCCTCAAATCATTAGAAACTTAAAATCCTCTGTATTTTCTTAAATAAGCCTCAAATTGAGAAAATAACTTTTATTTGTAATCACTCATAAAATTTCACAAAAATTGAAAATTAGGTCAGAAATCATTAGAAACTTAAGATCCTCTGTATTTTCTTATATAAGTTTCAAATTGAGAAAATCAGCTTTATTTGTGATCACTCATAAAATTTCATAAAAATTTAAAATTTGGCCTCAAATCATTAGAAACTTAAAATCCTCTGTATTTTCTTAAATAAGCCTCAAATTGAGAAAATAAGCTTTATTTGTGATCACTCATAAAATTTCATAAAAATTGAAAATTTGGTTTGGAATCATTAGAAACTTAAAATCCTCTGTATTTTCTTAAATAAGCTTCAAATTGAGAAAATAAGCTTTATTTGTGATCACTCATAAAATTTCACAAAAATTGAAAATTAGGTCAGAAATCATTAGAAACTTAAAATCCTCTGTATTTTCTTAAATAAGCTTCAAATTGAGAAAATAACCTTTATTTGTGTTCAATCATAAAATTTCATAAAAATTTAAAATTAGGTCTGAAATCATTAGAAACTTAAAATCCTCTGTATTTTCTTAAATAAGCTTCAAATTGAAAAAATAACCTTTATTTGTGATCACTCATAAAATTTCATAAAAATTTAAAATTTGGTCTGAAATCATTAGAAACTCAAAATCCTCTGTATTTTCTTAAATAAGCTTCAAATTGAGAAAACAAGCTTTATTTGTGATCACTCATAAAATTTCATAAAAATTTAAAATTTGGTCTGAAATCATTAGAAACTTAAAATCCTCTGTATTTTCTTAAATAAGCTTCAAATTGAGAAACTAACCTTTATTTGTGATCAATCATAAAGTTTCATAAAAATTGAAAATTTGGTCTGAAATCATAAGAAACTTAAAATCCTCTGTATTTTCTTAAATAAGCTTCAAATTGAGAAACTAACCTTTATTTGTGATCACTCATAAAATTTCATAAAAATTTAAAATTTGGTCTGAAATCATTAGAAACTCAAAATCCTCTGTATTTTCTTAAATAAGCTTCAAATTGAGAAAATAAGCTTTATTTGTGATCACTCATAAAGTTTCATAAAAATTGAAAATTTGGTCTGAAATCATTAGAAACTTAAAATCCTCTGTATTTTCTTAAATAAGCCTCAAATTGAGAAAATAAGCTTTATTTGTGATCACTCATAAAATTTCACAAAAATTGAAAATTAGGTCAGAAATCATTAGAAACTTAAAATCCTCTGTATTTTCTTAAATAAGCTTCAAATTGAGAAAATAACCTTTATTTGTGTTCAATCATAAAATTTCATAAAAATTTAAAATTAGGTCTGAAATCATTAGAAACTTAAAATCCTCTGTATTTTCTTAAATAAGCTTCAAATTGAAAAAATAACCTTTATTTGTGATCACTCATAAAATTTCATAAAAATTGAAAATTTGGTCTGAAATCATTAGAAACTCAAAATCCTCTGTATTTTCTTAAATAAGCTTCAAATTGAAAAAATAACCTTTATTTGTGATCACTCATAAAATTTCATAAAAATTAAAAATTTGGTCTGAAATCATTAGAAACTCAAAATCCTCTGTATTTTCTTAAATAAGCTGCAAATTGAGAAAATAAGCTTTATTTGTGATCACTCATAAAGTTTCATAAAAATTGAAAATTTGGTCTGAAATCATTAGAAACTTAAAATCCTCTGTATTTTCTTAAATAAGCTTCAAATTGAGAAAATAAGCTTTTTTTGTGATCACTCATAAAATTTCACAAAAATTGAAAATAAGGTCAGAAATCATTAGAAACTTAAAATCCTCTGTATTTTCTTAAATAACCTTCAAATTGAGAAAATAAGCTTTATTTGTGATCATTCAGAAAATTTCATAAAAATTTAAAATTTGGTCTGAAATCATTAGAAACTTAAAATCCTCTGTATTTTCTTAAATAAGCTTCAAATTGAAAAAATAAGCTTTATTTGTGATCACTCATAAAGTTTCATAAAAAATGAAAATTTGGTCTGAAATCATTAGAAACTTAAAATCCTCTATATTTTCTTAAATAAGCTTCAAATTGAGAAAATAACCTTTATTTGTGATCACTCATAAAATTTCATAAAAATTGAAAATTAGGTCAGAAATCATTAGAAACTTAAAATCCTCTGTATTTTCTTAAATAAGCTTCAAATTGAGAAATTAAGCATTATTTGTGAACACTCATAAAATTTCATAAAATTTGAAAATTTGGTCTGAAATCATTAGAAACTTAAAATCCTCTGTATTTTCTTAAATAAGCTTCAAATTGAGAAAATAACCTTTATTTGTAATCACTCATAAAATTTCACAAAAATTGAAAATTAGGTCAGAAATCATTAGAAACTTAAAATCCTCTGTATTTTCTTAAATAAGCTTCAAATTGAGAAAATAAGCTTTATTTGTGATCAATCATAAAATTTCATAAAGATTGAAAATTTGGTCTGAAATCATTGGAAACTTAAGATCCTCTGTATTTTCTTATATAAGCTTCAAATTGAGAAAATCAGCTTTATTTGCGATCACTCATAAAATTTCATAAAAATTGAAAATTTGGTCTGAAATCATTAGAAACTTAAAATCCTCTGTATTTGCTTAAATAAGCTTCAAATTGAGGAAATAAGCTTTATTTGTGATCACTCATAAAATTTCATAAAAATTTAAAATTTGGTTTGGAATCATTAGAAACTTAAAATCCTCTGTATTTTCTTAAATAAGCTTCAAATTGAGAAAATAAGCTTTATTTGTGATCACTCATAAAATTTCACAAAAATTTAAAATTTGGTCTGAAATCATTAGAAACTTAAAATCCTCTGTATTTTCTTAAATAAGCTTCAAATTGAAAAAATAAGCTTTATTTGTGATCACTCATAAAATTTCATAAAAATTTAAAATTTGGTTTGGAATCATTAGAAACTTAAAATCCTCTGTATTTTCTTAAATAAGCTTCAAATTGAGAAAATAAGCTTTATTTTTGATCACTCAAAAAGTCTCACAAAAATTGAAAATTTGGTCTGAAATCATTAGAAACTTTATTTGTGATGAAATTTGGTTTGGAATCATTAGAAACTTAAAATCCTCTGTATTTTCTTAAAAAAGCTTCAAATTGAGAAAATAAGCTTTATTTGTGATCAATCATAAAATTTCATAAAAATTGAAAATTTGGTCTGAAATCATTAGAAACTTAAAATCCTCTGTATTTTCTTAAATAAGCTTCAAATTGAGAAAATCAGCTTTATTTGTGATCACTCATAAAATTTCATAAAAATTGAAAATTTGGTCTGAAATCATTAGAAACTTAAAATCCTCTGTATTTTCTTAAATAAGCTTCAAATTGAGAAAACAAGCTTTATTTGTGATCACTCATAAAATTTCATAAAAATTGAAAATTTGGTCTGAAATCATTAGAAACTTAAAATCCTCTGTATTTTCTTAAATAAGCTTCAAATTGAGAAAATAAGCTTTATTTGCGATCACTCATAAAGTTTAATAAAAATTAAAAATTTGTTCTGAAATCATTAGAAACTTAAAATCCTCTGTATTTTCTTAAATATGCTTCAAATTGAGAAAATAAGCTTTATTTGTGATCACTTATAAATTTTCATAAAAATTGAAAATTTGGCCTGAAGTCACTACAAAATTAAAAACCTCTGTATTTTCTTAAATAAGCTTCAAATTGAGAAGATAAGCTTTATTTGTGATCACTCATAAAATTTCATAAAAATTGAAAATTTGGTTTGGAATCATTAGAAACTTAACATCCTCTGTATTTTCTTAAATAAGCTTCAAATTGAGAAAATAAGCTTTATTTGTGATCACTCATAAAATTTCATAAAAATTGAAAATTTGGTCTGAAATCATTAGAAACTTAAAATCCTCTGTATTTTCTTAAATAAGCTTCAAATTGAGGAAATAAGCTTTATCATTTGATAAGCTGAAATCATTAGAAACTTAAAATCCTCTGTATTTTCTTAAATAAGCTTCAAATTGAGAAAACAAGCTTTATTTGTGATCACTCATAAAATTTCATAAAAATTTAAAATTTGGTCTGAAATCATTAGAAATTTAAAATCCTCTGTATTTTCTTAAATAAGCTTCAAATTGAGAAAATAAGCTTTATTTGTGACCAATCATAAAATTTCATAAAAATTTAAAATTTGGCCTCAAATCATTAGAAACTTAAAATCCTCTGTATTTTCTTAAATAAGCCTCAAATTGAGAAAATAACTTTTATTTGTAATCACTCATAAAATTTCACAAAAATTGAAAATTAGGTCAGAAATCATTAGAAACTTAAGATCCTCTGTATTTTCTTATATAAGCTTCAAATTGAGAAAATCAGCTTTATTTGTGATCACTCATAAAAATTCATAAAAATTTAAAATTTGGCCTCAAATCATTAGAAACTTAAAATCCTCTGTATTTTCTTAAATAAGCCTCAAATTGAGAAAATAAGCTTTATTTGTGATCACTCATAAAATTTCATAAAAATTGAAAATTTGGTTTGGAATCATTAGAAACTTAAAATCCTCTGTATTTTCTTAAATAAACTTCAAATTGAGAAAATAAGATTTATTTGTGATCACTCATAAAATTTCACAAAAATTGAAAATTAGGTCAGAAATCATTAGAAACTTAAAATCCTCTGTATTTTCTTAAATAAGCTTCAAATTGAGAAAATAACCTTTATTTGTGTTCAATCATAAAATTTCATAAAAATTTAAAATTAGGTCTGAAATCATTAGAAACTTAAAATCCTCTGTATTTTCTTAAATAAGCTTCAAATTGAAAAAATAACCTTTATTTGTGATCACTCATAAAATTTCATAAAAATTTAAAATTTGGTCTGAAATCATTAGAAACTCAAAATCCTCTGTATTTTCTTAAATAAGCTTCAAATTGAGAAAATAAGCTTTATTTGTGATCACTCATAAAGTTTCATAAAAATTGAAAATTTGGTCTGAAATCATTAGAAACTTAAAATCCTCTGTATTTTCTTAAATAAGCTTCAAATTGAGAAAATAACCTTTATTTGTGATCACTCATAAAATTTCACAAAAATTTCATAAAAATTTAAAATTAGGTCTGAAATCATTAGAAACTTAAAATCCTCTGTATTTTCTTAAATAAGCTTCAAATTGAAAAAATAACCTTTATTTGTGATCACTCATAAAATTTCATAAAAATTTAAAATTTGGTCTGAAATCATTAGAAACTCAAAATCCTCTGTATTTTCTTAAATAAGCTTCAAATTGAGAAAATAGGCTTTATTTGTGATCACTCATAAAGTTTCATAAAAATTGAAAATTTGGTCAGAAATCATTAGAAACTTAAAATCCTCTGTATTTTCTTAAATAACCTGCAAATTGAGAAAATAAGCTTTATTTGTGATCATTCATAAAATTTCATAAAAATTTAAAATTTGGTCTGAAATCATTAGAAACTTAACATCCTCTGTATTTTCTTAAATAAGCTTCAAATTGAAAAAATAAGCTTTATTTGTGATCACTCATAAAGCTTCATAAAAAATGAAAATTTGGTCTGAAATCATTAGAAACTTAAAATCCTCTATATTTTCTTAAATAAGCTTCAAATTGAGAAAATAAGCTTTATTTGTGATCACTCATAAAGTTTCATAAAAATTGAAAATTTGGTCTGAAATCATTAGAAACTTAAAATCCTCTGTATTTTCTTAAATAAGCTTCAAATTGAGAAAATAAGCTTTTTTTGTGATCACTCATAAAATTTCACAAAAATTGAAAATTAGGTCAGAAATCATTAGAAACTTAAAATCCTCTGTATTTTCTTAAATAACCTGCAAATTGAGAAAATAAGCTTTATTTGTGATCATTCATAAAATTTCATAAAAATTTAAAATTTGGTCTGAAATCATTAGAAACGTAAAATCCTCTGTATTTTCTTAAATAAGCTTCAAATTGAAAAAATAAGCTTTATTTGTGATCACTCATAAAATTTCATAAAAATTGAAAATTAGTTCAGAAATCATTAGAAACTTAAAATCCTCTGTATTTTCTTAAATAAGCTTCAAATTGAGAAATTAAGCATTATTCATAAAATTTGGTCTGAAATCATTAGAAACTTAAAATCATCTGTATTATCTTAAATAAGCTTCAAATTGAGAAAATAACCTTTATTTGTGATCACTCATAAAGTTTCACAAACTTGAAAATTTGGTCTGAAATCATTAGAAACTTAAAATCCTCTGCATTTTCTTAAATAAGCTTCAAATTGAGAAAATAACCTTTATTTGTAATCACTCATAAAATTTCACAAAAATTTAAAATTAGGTCAGAAATCATTAGAAACTTAAAATCCTCTGTATTTTCTTAAATATGCTTCAAATTGAGAAAATAAGCTTTATTTGTGATCACTTATAAATTTTCATAAAAATTGAAAATTAGGTCAGAAATCATTAGAAACTTAAAATCCTCTGTATTTTCTTAAATAAGCTTCAAATTGAGAAAATAAGCTTTATTTGTGATCACTCATAAAATTTCATAAAAATTGAAAATTTGGTCTGAAATCATTAGAAACTTAAAATCCTCTGTATTTTCTTAAATAAGCTTCAAATTGAGGAAATAAGCTTTATCATTAGATAAGCTGAAATCATTAGAAACTTAAAATCCTCTGTATTTTCTTAAATAAGCTTCAAATTGAGAAAATAAGCTTTATTTGTGATCACTCATAAAATTTCATAAAAATTTAAAATTTGGTCTGAAATCATTAGAAACTTAAAATCCTCTGTATTTTCTTAAATAAGCTTCAAATTGAAAAAATAAGCTTTATTTGTGATCAATCATAAAATTTCATAAAAATTTAAAATTTGGCCTCAAATCATTAGAAACTTAAAATCCTTTGTATTTTCTTAAATAAGCCTCAAATTGAGAAAATAACTTTTATTTGTAATCACTCATAAAATTTCACAAAAATTGAAAATTAGGTCAGAAATCATTAGAAACTTAAAATCCTCTGTATTTTCTTATATAAGCTTCAAATTGAGAAAATCAGCTTTATTTGTGATCACTCATAAAATTTCATAAAAATTTAAAATTTGGCCTCAAATCATTAGAAACTTAAAATCCTCTGTATTTTCTTAAATAAGCCTCAAATTGAGAAAATAAGCTTTATTTGTGATCACTCATAAAATTTCATAAAAATTGAAAATTTGGTTTGGAATCATTAGAAACTTAAAATCCTCTGTATTTTCTTAAATAAGCTTCAAATTGAGAAACTAACCTTTATTTGTGATCAATCATAAAATTTCATAAAAATTGAAAATTTGGTCTGAAATCATAAGAAACTTAAAATCCTCTGTATTTTCTTAAATAAGCTTCAAACTGAGAAATTAAGCTTTATTTGTGATCACTCATAAAGTTTAATAAAAATTAAAAATTTGGTCTGAAATCATTAGAAACTTAAAATCCTCTGTATTTTCTTAAATAAGCTTCAAATTGAGAAAATAAGCTTTATTTGTGATCACTCATAAAATTTCATAAAAATTGAAAATTTGACCTGAAATCATTAGAAACTTAAAATCCTCTGTATTTTCTTAAATAAGCTTCAAATTGAGAAAATAAGCTTTATTTGTGATCACTCATAAAATTTCACAAAAATTGAAAATTAGGTCAGAAATCATTAGAAACTTAAAATCCTCTGTATTTTCTTAAATAAGCTTCAAATTGAGAAAATAACCTTTATTTGTGTTCAATCATAAAATTTCATAAAAATTTAAAATTAGGTCTGAAATCATTAGAAACTTAAAATCCTCTGTATTTTCTTAAATAAGCTTCAAATTGAAAAAATAACCTTTATTTGTGATCACTCATAAAATTTCATAAAAATTTAAAATTTGGTCTGAAATCATTAGAAACTCAAAATCCTCTGTATTTTCTTAAATAAGCTTCAAATTGAGAAAATAAGCTTTATTTGTGATCACTCATAAAGTTTCATAAAAATTTAAAATTTGGTCTGAAATCATTAGAAACTTAAAATCCTCTGTATTTTCTTAAATAAGCTTCAAATTGAGAAAATAAGCTTTATTTGTGATCACTCATAAAATTTCATAAAATTGAAAATTTGGTCTGAAATCATTAGAAACTTAAAATCCTCTGTATTTTCTTAAATAAGCTTCAAATTGAGAAAACAAGCTTTATTTGTGATCACTCATAAAATTTCACAAAAATTGAAAATTAGGTCAGAAATCATTAGAAACTTAAAATCCTCTGTATTTTCTTAAATAAGCTTCAAATTGAGAAAATAACCTTTATTTGTGTTCAATCATAAAATTTCATAAAAATTTAAAATTAGGTCTGAAATCATTAGAAACTTAAAATCCTCTGTATTTTCTTAAATAAGCTTCAAATTGAAAAAATAACCTTTATTTGTGATCACTCATAAAATTTCATAAAAATTTAAAATTTGGTCTGAAATCATTAGAAACTCAAAATCCTCTGTATTTTCTTAAATAAGCTTCAAATTGAGAAAATAAGCTTTATTTGTGATCACTCATAAAGTTTCATAAAAATTGAAAATTTGGTCTGAAATCATTAGAAACTTAAAATCCTCTGTATTTTCTTAAATAAGCTTCAAATTGAGAAAATAAGCTTTATTTGTGATCACTCATAAAATTTCATAAAATTGAAAATTTGGTCTGAAATCATTAGAAACTTAAAATCCTCTG
Organism: Protophormia terraenovae; assembly: GCA_951394005.1. NCBI lineage: Eukaryota > Metazoa > Arthropoda > Insecta > Diptera > Calliphoridae > Protophormia > Protophormia terraenovae. The sequence continues at coordinate 59,089,827 of OX596074.1, read as the reverse complement.
TATTTTCTTAAATAAGCTTCAAATTGAGAAAATAACCTTTATTTGTGTTCAATCATAAAATTTCATAAAAATTTAAAATTAGGTCTGAAATCATTAGAAACTTAAAATCCTCTGTATTTTCTTAAATAAGCTTCAAATTGAGAAAATAACCTTTATTTGTGTTCAATCATAAAATTTCATAAAAATTTAAAATTAGGTCTGAAATCATTAGAAACTTAAAATCCTCTGTATTTTCTTAAATAAGCTTCAAATTGAAAAAATAACCTTTATTTGTGATCACTCATAAAATTTCATAAAAATTTAAAATTTGGTCTGAAATCATTAGAAACTCAAAATCCTCTGTATTTTCTTAAATAAGCTTCAAATTGAGAAAATAAGCTTTATTTGTGATCACTCATAAAATTTCATAAAATTGAAAATTTGGTCTGAAATCATTAGAAACTTAAAATCCTCTGTATTTTCTTAAATAAGCTTCAAATTGAGAAAACAAGCTTTATTTGTGATCACTCATAAAATTTCATAAAAATTTAAAATTTGGTCTGAAATCATTAGAAACTTAAAATCCTCTGTATTTTCTTAAATAAGCTTCAAATTGAGAAACTAACCTTTATTTGTGATCAATCATAAAATTTCATAAAAATTTAAAATTTGGTCTGAAATCATAAGAAACTTAAAATCCTCTGTATTTTCTTAAATAAGCTTCAAATTGAGAAACTAACCTTTATTTGTGATCAATCATAAAATTTCATAAAAATTGAAAATTTGGTCTGAAATCATAAGAAACTTAAAATCCTCTGTATTTTCTTAAATAAGCTTCAAACTGAGAAATTAAGCTTTATTTGTGATCACTCATAAAGTTTAATAAAAATTAAAAATTTGGTCTGAAATCATTAGAAACTTAAAATCCTCTGTATTTTCTTAAATAAGCTTCAAATTGAGAAAACAAGCTTTATTTGTGATCACTCATAAAATTTCATAAAAATTGAAAATTTGGTCTGAAATCATTAGAAACTTAAAATCCTCTGTATTTTCTTAAATAAGCTTCAAATTGAGAAATTAAGCTTTATTTGTGATCACTCATAAAGTTTAGTAAAAATTAAAAATTTGGTCTGAAATCATTAGAAACTTAAAATCCTCTGTATTTTCTTAAATAAGCTTCAAATTGAGAAAATTAGCTTTATTTGTGATCACTTATAAATTTTCATAAAAATTGAAAATTTGGTCTGAAGTCACTACAAAATTAAAAACCTCTGTATTTTCTTAAATAAGCTTCAAATTGAGAAGATAAGCTTTATTTGTGACACTCATAAAATTTCATAAAAATTGAAAATTTGGTTTGGAATCATTAGAAGCTTAAAATCCTATGTATTTTCTTAAATAAGCTTCAAATTGAGAAAATAAGCTTTATTTGTGATCACTCATAAAATTTCATAAAAATTGAAAATTTGGTTTGGAATCATTAGAAACTTAAAATCCTCTGTATTTTCTTAAATAAGCTTCAAATTGAGGAAATAAGCTTTATTTGTGATCACTCATAAAATTTCATAAAAATTGAAAATTTGGTCTGAAATCATTAGAAACTTAAAATCCTCTGTATTTTCTTAAATAAGCTTCAAATTGAGGAAATAAGCATTATTTGTGATCACTCATAAAATTTCACAAAAATTGAAAATTAGGTCAGAAATCATTAGAAACTTAAAATCCTCTGTATTTTCTTAAATAAGCTTCAAATTGAGAAAATAAGCTTTATTTGTGATCACTCATAAAATTTCATAAAAATTGAAAATTTGGTCTGAAATCATTAAAAACTTAAAATCCTCTGTATTTTCTTAAATAAGCTTCAAATTGAGGAAATAAGCTTTATTTGTGATCACTCATAAAGTTTCATAAAAATTGAAAATTTGGTCTGAAATCATTAGAAACTTAAAATCCTCTGTATTTTCTTAAATAAGCTTCAAATTGAAAAAATAAGCTTTATTTGTGATCACTCATAAAGTTTCATAAAAATTTAGAATTTCGTCTGAAATCATTAGAAACTTAAAATCCTCTGTATTTTCTTAAATAAGCTTCAAATTGAGAAACTAACCTTTATTTGTGATCAATCATAAAATTTCATAAAAATTGAAAATTTGGTCTGAAATCATTAGAAACTTAAAATCCTCTGTATTTTCTTAAATAAGTTTCAAATTGAGAAAATAAGCTTTATTTGTGATCACTCATAAAAATTTAAAATTTGGCCTGAAATCATTAGAAACTTAAAATCCTCTGTATTTTCTTAAATAAGCTTCAGATTGAGAAAATAAGCTTTATTTGTGATCACTCATAAAACTTCACAAAAATTTAAAATTTGGTCTGAAATCATTAGAAACTTAAAATCCTCTGTATTTTCTTAAATAAGCTTCAAATTGAGAAAATAAGCTTTATTTGTGAACAATCATAAAATTTCATAAAAATTGAAAATTTGGCCTGAGATCATTAGAAACTTAAAATCCTCTGTATTTTCTTAAATAAGCTTCAAATTGAGAAAATAAGCTTTATTTGCGATCACTCATAAAATTTTATAAAAATTTAAAATTTGGTCTGAAATCGTATGAAACTTAAAATCCTCTGTATTTTTTTAAATAAGCTTCAAATTGAGAAAATAAGCTTTATTTGTGATCACTCATAAAATTTCATAAAAATTTAAAATTTGGTATTAAATCATTAGAAACTTAAAATCCACTTTATTTTCTTAAATAAGCTTCAAATTGAGAAAATAAGCTTTATTTTTGATCACTCATAAAATTTCATAAAAATTTAAAATTTGACCTGAAATCATTAGAAACTTAAAATCCTCTGTATTTTCTTAAATAAGCTTTGTTTGGCCACTTTTTATTTCTTTTATTATTTTTATTTCTTTTTATTTCTTTTATTATTTTAATTATAATTTAATTAATTTAAAATTTCTTAAAAAATATTAAGAAGAAACATTTTGGCGCCCGAGCAGGGACTTATTGTGAAAAATAATTTAAAAGTGAAGTGTTAAGTGCTTTCAAAAAGTATTTTATTTAAATTAAAAATAAGAACGAGTGATTTTGTTTAAAAAACATTTTTATTAAAAAATAAAACAAAACATTCACTTACAAAAAATACATAAAACAATCACAAACAAACAATAAACATACAAGTTAACACCGATGGCAACACTGCCGCCTAAAAAATAATTAATTGTCAGCTCTTTTTATATTTTTACTTTTACACGCGCATCCGATCCAATTATAAAATTGTCTTCTTGCAATAATTCTGTGAGAAACTAATTTTACACAGTCAGCGTCTGCATACTTGCACATGTAGGTGCAACGTGATCGTTTCATGAGAATGAGCCAACAAAGCTGGCCTGAAATGGTCAGTCTTGGTTGCGGTGCGAATCCAATCGAACGTCGAGCTGAATTTTAACTCCTGAATTAATAATTAATATTTTGTCAATTTTAAAATTAATAAAGGTGATAAGTTTTTAATATTAAAAATCCTGTGAATGTTTGAATTGAATAAAATAGAAATTGTTTAAATCAAATTGTGAGTGTCTGAATTTTTATTTATTTAAAATAAGGAGCCGTGGTTCGCTCTTAAAATTAATTTTTTTAATTCATTCCGTTTAAAATCCTTTAACTGGCGCCCGAGCAGGGACCCTGTTTAAAGGTACGGAGTCCTTGAAATAAAAAGTAAGAAATATTTCCCTCGGGAAATATATTTATAAAGTAATAACAGTCCTGCGAAATATACGTATCCCTCCAGGGCTTATAAAACAAAAAAGTTTTTATAAATATTAAAACTCCTCCTTCGCTAATCCGGTATTCCTGGTGGTAAAAATAAAAGAATCACAGAAGGTTACCGAGGCGAACGTGAAGTGAACCGTACCATAGTAGGAATCCACGGAAAATAGTGGTGGAGTTCCAAACTGGAATCATACGGAGCTTTCGCGAGGAGCAAAGGGTTTTAAACGGACGCGTCGCGCCGCGAAACGTAGCCAAGACTCATTGTAAAAGGGTAATTTATTTACCTTTCATCCCAAATATAATAATTGAAATAGGGAAATATATATAAATACAAAATTTTCAACAAAGGAAAAAGTAACTAAAAAAGAGAGAAAATAAAATACAAAATTGAAAGTGAAATAATTGTTGTACAAAAGAAAAGTTTAAAGAATAAATAATTGTCCAAAAATAAATTGTTAAAGAAAAGTTTAAAGAATAAATAATTGTCCAAAAAGAAATTGTTAAATAAATAAATAAGTGTCGAAAGGAGAAAAAAGGAAAATATAATATTGTTAAAGAAAAGTTTAAAGAATAAATAATTGTCCAAAAAGAAATTGTTAAATAAATAAATAATTGTCGAAAAGAGGAAAAAAAAAGGAAAATATAATAAAGAAACGGAAATAAAGAATTTATTGAAATTTATTAAAATTTTGAAAAATTTAAATCCCGCAAAGGGGAAAAGAATAAAAAATTCTTAAATAAAGAAAGTATTTAAAATATATTGAAAAATATTGAAAAAGAAGTTAGGTGAAGTGAATAGTGCGACGATCAAGGATTTTCAGCCAGAATTTCGGGTACTTAAGGTGAGTGAAATTTCTTTTTCCTTGTCAGTCAGTTAATAGCATAAGACCTAAGGTAGAATGGAAGAATTAAAAACAACAGTGATCACTATGACTGGAGCCATAAACAGATTTATGGAACAGATCAAGTCAGTAGAAGCTAGGATAGGGACAATAGAAGCGAGTCTAAGCAATAATGCACTTGGACAAGTTTTGAGTAGGTTGGAGCATCTAGAAAATAGGCAGGATGTGACATATGTGTCGGAAGAAGGATCTCTCCAGCGACCACGTACGGAAACAGATTTGAAGGATATAAGCAGGTTGCCAGACAGCGTTAAGGAGCTAAGAACATTTGAGGGTAACCCAACTCAGTACGTTTCGTGGGTACACTCAGTAGAAACAATCCTAAAAGATTTTGAAATAGTGAAAGAAAAACCCATATACCGCGCTATTATTCAAAGCGTGCGCCAGAAAATTGTTGGTGCTGCGGACACAGCTCTTGTGTCTTACAACGTATTTGACAGTGATTGGGCTGAGATTAAAAGAATACTTTCGCTGCATTACGCAGATAAGCGTGATATACAGACTCTAGAACATCAGCTGAACCAACTCTCCCAAGGAAACTCGACCGTTGATGAGTTCTATTCAACGGTCAATCACCAACTATCCCTAATCATTAATAAGCTTAAGACGGAGTCTTACAGCGAAGAAACTATAAAAGCTCTAGTTGGAACTTACAGGAATAGGTCATTGGACATCTTTATACGCGGACTAAAACCAGACCTTTCGCGAATGATTATTATTCAGCGTCCAGGAACGCTCCCGGAAGCATATTCCGCTTGTTTAGAACTACAAAACTTAACTATGCGAAACAACATTATTTATGCGAGAACTAAGCCTTATGAGTCCGTCTCAACAGAGCCAACTTATCGTCCTGGTCCTTCAAGACCACCTAAATCATTTCCACCACGATCAAGCTGGCAGAATCAAAGCTCTCGCCCTAGAAATTTCCAAAACTACAATAACGTTCCTAATTTCCAAGTGAACAAGTATTCCAATTATAATAGGCCCGCGTTACCATCACGGTATCCAGCCATTAAGCATGAACCGATGGAGGTGGACAGATCCATTCAATCGCGGCAAGTAAACTACATCAACAATCCGAGGACAACCGAAAAAAGAGGTTCATATGAAATGAACACGAGGAATAAACAGCCCAAGCTTTACCACATAGAAACCTTTTCTGATGATGACCACATAGCTGAGAATGGTTTGGAAAATGATACTCGTCAAGAGGAAACCGTAGGTGAAGTAAATTTTATGGGAGAAGGCCCTCAAGCCTACCCTATATAGAATATCCTTCGGCTACTGGTGATCTTTTATGTTTTTTGATCGACACTGGCTCTAACAAAAACTTTTGCGGCCCAAAGTTATCACATGGTAGTATAAATTTAGTAAATCCAATAAAAGTGCGATCAGTTGGAGGAGATGTAAATATAGATAGGAAAGTGATTGGGCCATTCTTTAAATTTTTAGGAATAGATGAACCTATTCAGTTTTATGTATTGCCTGAATTAAAGGCATTTGATGGAATAATTGGTGACGACACCCTCAAGGAGTTAGATGCTTTAGTGGATAGAAAAGAAAATATTTTAGTTTTGAAAAATAGATATAAGATTCCGTTAAAAGAGAAAGAAGCTACAGAGTCAAATTATATATTAGGTGATGAACATGTTCCAAAAATTAGGATGAGAATTGAAGAGCTTGTTAAAAAATACACTCCACTTTTTGGACCACTTGATGGTAGTGAACTTGCCTCTACAAATGTTCAGGCAGAAATAAGAACAAGTACTGAAGAACCAATTTATACAAAAAGTTACCCTTACCCAGTTTGTATGAGGGAAGAAGTGGAAAAGCAGATCAAGGAACTCCTTTCGGAGGGAGTAATCCGACCGTCCAAAAGTCCATATAATTCCCCTATTTGGGTCGTGCCCAAAAAACCGAAACCCAACGGCGAAAAGCAATATCGAATGGTAGTAGACTTTAAGCGTTTGAACGCCGTAACAATCGCAGATACCTATCCTATTCCAGACATTACGTCCACTTTAGCAAGTTTAGGGAAAGCAAAGTTTTTTACAACAATAGACCTTACGTCGGGCTTTCATCAAATAGCGATGAAGCCAAAGGATATCCCAAAAACTGCCTTTTCCACAGCGAATGGTAAGTTTGAATTCTTGAGGTTGCCGTTTGGTCTGAAGAACGCTCCTGCAATATTTCAGAGGATGATAGACGATGTCCTCCGCGAGTTCATAGGAAGAATTTGTTTCGTCTACATTGACGACATCATCGTAATCGGCGAAAGTATAGATAATCATTTGAAGAACATAGATACAATCTTTGCACGGCTGCGGGAAGCAAATCTTAAGGTTAACCTCGATAAAACTCATTTTATGAAAACTGAGGTAGAATTTCTTGGTTATATTGTGGGGTCTGAAGGAATTAAACCAGATCCTGCTAAAGTTAAATCCATCGAAAATTTATTGCCACCTACAAACTTGAAGGAATTGAAGAGTTTTTTGGGGATGACCTCTTACTATAGGAGGTTCATTCGTGATTATGCAAAGGTAGCCAAACCTTTAACGAACCTCACAAGAGGAGAATATGCACAGGTTAAAGCCACCCAGTCCAGGAAAGTGCCAATTACTTTAAATAATGAATCCTTAAAGTCATTTAACAAACTCAAATCTATGTTGACCACAGCCGAAATTCTTTCTTTCCCAGACTTCGAAAAACCGTTTAATTTGACAACGGATGCGTCTAACACTGCGCTAGGTGCCGTTTTGTCTCAAGGCGAACTTGGCAAAGACAGACCAATAGCTTACATTTCTCGATCGCTCAGCAAAACTGAGGAAAATTACGCCACGAATGAGAAAGAAATGATCGCCATTGTGTGGGCTTTAGACAATCTTAGAAACTATTTATATGGTGCGAAAAAGATCAGGATTTATACTGATCATCAACCCTTAACTTTTGCACTAGGAAATAGAAACTTTAATGCCAAATTGAAAAGATGGAAAGCGCGGATAGAGGAATACAACCACGAGTTGATTTACAAACCTGGTAAATCAAACCACGTGGCAGATGCGCTTTCAAGATTAAAAACCATTTCAAATCATTTATATCATTCCTCCACTGACACAGCAAGCGAGGGAATGGATATGAATTCGGTTAAAACTCTTACTGCTTCAGAAGGCCAAGAGGACGACGACCTTTCGTCAGTGGCAACAACTCACAGTGCTGAACAAGATGCCTCCGACTTGATGCCGCATGTTGAGGCACCCATAAATGTCTTTAGAAATCAGATTGTAATAGGAGTTGGAATGGATATGGCAGCTATTGAGGAGCCACATCGTGGATATACCAGACATTTCATATCCTCAAAAGATTGGTCTAAGGAGGAACTTACAACTTTGCTCAAAGAAAAACTTCGTCCAAACATCGTCAATGGAGTAAAAGCACCGGAAAGTCTTCTTGGTGTTTTACAGGAAGTTTACATTGATAATTTTTCTGAATATAAAATTAGAATTGCGCGAAAACTAGTCGCAGACATTACTTCAAAAGAACGCCAATTTGAAATAATAGAAACTGAGCATAGAAGAGCACACCGTAATCCTAGGGAAAATGGAGAACAAATTCTGGAACAATATTATTTTCCGTATATGCGCGCTAGTATTAGGAAATACGTTGCCGGTTGCGATGTCTGTAATAAATGCAAATACGATAGGAAACCTCCGCAGATACAACGTCAACAGACGCCTGATCGTAAATATCCATGCGAGATTCTTCATATGGACATTATGGAGATTCAGGGACAGAAATTTATAACATGTATAGACAAGTTTACAAAGTTTGCCAAATTTTTTAGTATCAAGGATAGATCTTTATTTCAAATCAGGAGAAAACTAATAAAAGTTTTGCATTATTTTACAGTGCCTAAAATTCTTGTCACTGACAATGAATGTAGCTTTTTAAGTCCTTTGGTTGAAACTTTCATTAAGTCATTAGGTATAAAATTATACCTCACGCCAACACAACGAAGCGAGGTGAACGGACAGGTGGAGAGGCTACATTCAACAATTATCGAAATCTATAGATGTTTAAGAGTTGAATACCCAGATCTATCAGTAAAAGAATTAATTGAAATCTGTCTTGATAGGTACAATAATACCATTCATTCGACAACAAAGAAAATACCTCGTGACTTATTTTTTAATAGAATCAACGGTGCAAACTTTGAAAGGTTATTATCAGAACAAAAGAGAGTTAATACCGATCTTAGACATTTGCTTAAAAGAAACTTGGCAGTTCGCAATGCAAAAATGAATAGAAAAAGACAAAGCCCTAAAAAATATAGGAAGGGCGATAGAATTTACGTAGCTATTAAAACTATTAAGGGTAAAGACAAAGCTTTATATAGAAAGGAAGTAGTCGAAAAAGATAATAGGGTAACTGTGCTGACAAGGAGTGGAAGAAAAATTCACAAAGAACATATAAAAAATTTGAATGGACAAAGTCCAAGCAAAAATGTTGTTCAATAAATAGTTACAGATCCTTCTTCGTCTCACTTATTCGAATAATTAAAACTTCAATAACTTCTTAAATATATAGAATAATAAGACAATTAAGAAGGATTGAAAAATGAAAAAATATATATAAAAATAAATAAAAGAAAAAAATGAAAAAAAAAAAAAAAAAAAAGGGAAGGGAAGGGAAGGGTACTTTTACAAAGAACTACTACTAAAATTAAGCCATATTAAACAACATTTAAACATTTCATTGTCATGACATCACCCCATTTTCAATTACATATTAAATTTATATTTTTTCTAGAAATTACATTTATTTTAATCATGCATTTCAAGTTTCTTTTGACCATACTCAACCTGATTGCTTTTGTGAGCAGCTTACAAATCTACCAATACAAAACACCTGTGGTTTCACTCAAGGTTGGAAAGGGATGGATAGTCGATGGAAACTTTAAGTTAATTCACGTTATTAATTTGGAGCAGTATAGGGAAATGACAACCAATATATCATCTCTTATACTGAAGAACATTCCACCGAGTAAAAATAAAGAATTCATTTTGCACCACATGTCGCAAATGCAAGAATGCCTTGATGAACTGACAAATACAAAAAGAAGATCGCAAAGATCAATCGATCGGATCGGATCGGCCTGGAAATGGGTAGCTGGAAGCCCTGATGCTACAGATTGGAACAGGGTACTTGAGAGCCAAGAGAATATCATCGCGAACAACAATGAGCAATATAAAATTAACAAAGAGCTTCAGCAAACTACAAATCAAGCAGTGAAAAAGATTAATGAAATTGCCTCTAGATTAAATAACATTACGAGCGGAAAAGACTACACTTTATTAGAGCAGAGTACCATCAATGAAATAATTATCTTAAAGGACGAAATAAACGAAATTGTTCGAGCTTGTCAGTTGGCTAAGAGCGGAATTGTCAACACTAATCTACTGGATCAATCAGAAATAAATAGAATAATTGACGAATTGGAAACCTTGCCTTACAACAATGCGATAGAAGCAGTGGAGTACGGAACGCCATCAATTTAAACGAACGGCTCATTGCTTTTATACATCCTATCTATTCCAAAGCTTGAAAGAAGCTTCTATAATTTACTTCTTACTAGAGCCGCTATTGTTGAAGTAAAGCAAGTAGAATTGCCGTTTGAAAAGGTGCTTGTCAATGAAGCCGAGACTTATGGCCGAGACTTTTTAATATTAAAAATCCTGTAAATGTTTGAATTGAATAAAATAGAAATTGTTTAAATCAAATTGTGAGTGTCTGAATTTTTATTTATTTAAAATAAGGAGCCGTGGTTCGCTCTTAAAATTAATTTTTTTAATTCATTCCGTTTAAAATCCTTTAACTTACATAAAAACATTAAAACTATAAACAAACAAAATAAAAACACAACAAAATCTACAACAACAGATCATCATCGTTGCTGCCATCATTTTAGTTGCCCATTCCAGATGCCCCGTCGTTGCCGCTGCATTATTTGTAGAGCTGAAGCCAATCAGGGGAGTAATTCTGACTCTGGTTTATCTGAACAACAAGTAACAAGTGTAAAAAATATTTGTATAAAACCTTAAATTTGTAATTTAATCAAATTTAAGAGATTTTTGTAAATTATTCAAAAATTTATCACTCTTTGCAAGTCGTATACAAAAAATATTTTTTACACTTCTTTGAAATATTTTATTTGTTTAATAATTTATATAAACAAAAAACCACCCTTAAAAGTGAAACGATCGCGAGTGTTATTTCTTTTGTTTATAATAAATAAACATACACACACGCACACGTATAAATTTTCATTTATATCTAATAACAATTTAATTAGTTATTTCTTGTTTTGCAGTCGGTATTGCAATCGTTTGCTAAAAAATTTATTTTTTAATATATTTAAAATAAATACACAATATTCGCGAGTGTTAATTTTTATTCTTAATAAAATAATTAATTTATTATTAATCGCTGTTTTCTTTTGTGTTTTATCCTTTTATTCGTTGTTCGTCAACTTGTTCAGTTCAATTCCACTTGTTCCTTACCACTTACATTTATTTATTAACATCAGCTGTTAACAGTGTAGTGCATTTGCACTAGCATCGAAAAGTGTAATTTCATACAAGTTGAAAATATTAAGTTGAAAGTGCGTTCACACTAACTTCAAAAATTTTTTATTGCATATAATTATAATATAATAAAAAGTTAGTGTGTTCATAATTTAAATAATAATTTTAAATACAATTTTTTTTTTTTCTTGGTTAATAAACAATATTAAATAGTTTTATTTTACCAAAGGCTGATTAAAGTGGATTTTTTCTGGAAATTAAATAAATTATTTTTAATTAAAGTGAATTGAACTTAACGACAAATTTAAATAAAAGAATAAATCAAGGAAATATCCGAATATTGTGTAACCGACGAGAGAATAATTTTGAATTTAAAGTTTAAATTGAATATATATATTTTTATAATTCTTTATACCAAAGCAAAAATTTATTTAATATATTTTACCAATAAATTAATTTGGTTTTGTTTATATTTTGCTTTGAGGACTTTTATTTTGATAATTTATAATGACTGGTAAGAGACGCCAAGATTCTCCTTCCAAATCGGAAACTTTGGAGAAATTACTGACAAAAAAAGCTAAAGTTGTACAAAATATTGTACGAATTCGTCAATCCATTCGGGAAAAGACGATTTCTTTTAATCCAATTGAATTAGAGTGTCGTTTGGAAATTCTTACAAATTACATTGAGCAAGCAATGAAGCTTCAATCAGATGTGGATAATTTAGATCCCGATAATGATGATAGAGCTGAGCTTGAAGACATTTGTGTGACCACAAAATCGTTGTTTTTGAGTCTTTTAGCTAAAAATAGAAAAACAAGTGTGCCTGAAACATCTTTTAGTGTTCAGTCACATCAGTCAAGACTCCCAAATATGAAGCTCCCTAAATTCAGCGGAAAATATTCCGATTATAAAAATTTTATGAGCTTATTTGAGAACTTGGTCCACAATGATCCGACGTTGACAGACATAGAAAAATTTAATCATTTAATATCATGCTTGTCCGATGAAGCTTTAGGTACAGTTAAAGCTTTTCAGATTTCAGAAGATAATTATCCCAAAGCATTAGCCAGTTTGAAGAAGGTAAACGATAATGAGTCCTTGATATTTTTCGATAATATCGCCAAACTTTTTGATCTTCCAGAGATCACAAAACCTTCGGCTTCTGCTTTGCGAAGCATAATAGATACTGTTTCGGCAATATACGATTCGCTTTTGTCTATAGGCGACGATAAAAAGATTACGAATGCGATTTTAATACATTTAGTGATGTCAAAAGTAGATCCAGTCTCAAAATCTAAGTGGGAAGAACAGCTAGACTTCGAAAAGCTGCCACTATGGTCTGACTGTGAAGCCGCTTTGAACAAACGATATCAGCATATTGCTGCTGATGAGTCTTCAAGTTCAAGGCCGAGGTTTAATAAGAATAAAACTGAAAATAATTCTACAAAGAAAAATAATAAAACATCACTAAATGTTACAAAATCTAAACGATCTGCTGATAAATGTTTATTTTGTAAATCAAATCAACATATTATTAATAATTGCCCTTCTTTTACTGCTGAGCCTGTAATTCAAAGATTTGATTTTATAAAATCTGTGCCAGCATGTATAAATTGTTTGAAAAAAGGTCATACAGTATCCAGATGTACATCATCTAAGTGTTGTGAGGGCTATATTTTCATTAAAATTGTTCGTTAGGTTTAAAATACTTAACAAATATATTTTTTTTAAACGTATACGTTATGAAAATTTTGTATTAAAAATTTTCATTCAAATCAAATTTTTTTTCATTCAATAAAAATTTTCATACGGTAAATACATAAGTATACGCAGTAGAATTACAAATATAGGAACTGGAAAGGAAATCATTAAAATTTTTTTTGGAGATCTACAATATAATTAGATTGAAAGAGAGGAATCATAAGTGAATTTGTGGTAAGAAGAATGATGTTATATTTTAATATATTTGTAACTAATTAGGATGTTAATTGTATATTTAGTGTTCAGTTCTATGAAAAGTTGTAAATCCGAACAACACAAGGGATTTAAAAGTATATCCATCGAATGCAATTGTTCTATATCAAATTCTGCAATTTATCAACAATCAGAAAATTTGCTAAGTTTTATCAAAACGTTAACATCAAGAAGTGAATAACGTGAAACTAGTTTAACCTTTTATCTCCGTTAATCCTAAAAACCAAAAATTTAACATCTTACCTGAATATTACGATACCATAAAACTATCTGCACTGTTACTTATCTAAAATTGCTTCTTAAATCCACCTAATCATCAAAAATAATCCTTCCAATTTTAAACTAATCTCATATCACGAAACCTGATCTAATTTTGAAAATAATTATCTTAATTGGAGTTAAAACTAACTTAAATTTTTACTTAAACCTATTCATTTTAACTAAATATCATCTATCTTAAAACTAATTTAACAAAAATTTAAACTTTTCACTTTAAAATTTTATTAAAATACCTTAATTTAACTTTAATTTTGCTTAAAATTAACTTAACTTACATTTTTTTTTTTATAAAATTTTAATATATTGTAAAAAAAAAAATGTAAAAACACTTATATACATATTACACTGTTACACATTTTACACTTTTAAACATATTACACTTATACACTTATACTAAATGCATACATACTTACAAAAATTACAATTACACTAATACAAATTTTTATAAATATTATAAAGTAATTTAAAATATAAAAAAATCAACGTTGCGGAAAAACAAAAATGAGAAGGACAACAGGCCTGCTGCTCTCTTCATCATATTTTGGTAAGCTTTACTTATTAACTTATTATTGAATTCATTATTTATTTATTTATAAAAACCTTATTTTATTAAAAAAAAAAATAAAATCAAGTCAAATTTAAAAGAAAAAAAAAAAAAATTTATTTAAATATTAACATAATGTTAAAATTATGTTAGTAACATTCATTTCAACCCCTATTTTAAATTAACAAAATGTTAATAAATTTTTTCTTTTGAATTTGAAAAATTGTATACTATATAAACACAAACATACATATACATAAATACACTGTGTAAAAATATTTTTTTTTGTTTTGAATTTTGAATATTGATATTTTTTTTGTTAAATAAACAAAATGTTATTTATTTTAAATATTTTTGACTCCAAATAAGTTAAATATGTTTCTTTAATTTTTTTTTTTAATTTTACGAACAGTTAATCTGATATAGTTATTGAATCATATTAGAGTTATTTAAATAATATTTTATAGTTAAATAGATTGATTGGGAGGGTAAAAGAGAATGAAGAAATGTCACCATCTTCTTTTGACAATTAGTTCGAATCAGGTTATTATTTTTTATTATTTTTCTTTAATTAGTTGATATTCAGGTCTTTAAAGCTACCTTTTTAAATTTTATGATGGGTTCTTAGCCTATGCCTTAAGAAGACAAGAACACCACCCCAAACCCTGAGCACGGTCAGAAGAATAGGTAGCGTTGTCTTTTAAGAGATAGGGCATAAAGAAGCTTGAACCATCTACATCAGAATTAGGGAACGTTGCAATAATTTTGTCAAGTCGTTGTTTCTGTTCAAAAGTCAGCTTCAGTTTGTCCGGGTCTGATTCGACACAGTCAATTTCACCAATAATCGGTAAAGAAATTTTGAGTCCGAAATCTTTCCAAAAGTCAAAACCGCAAATTAAGTCCTGTCTTATTGTCGGAACCACTAAAAATTCAAAATTTTTCTTTTGGCATTGAAACATAATGTCTAAAGTCGCTGTTCCTATTACGTTCTGTCGTTGTCCGTCTGCAGTACGCACGTTACCTAAACATTTTCTAAATTGAGATCCGCTTTGAATTTCTATTGCTAAATTCCCTCCAATTACGCTCTTATTTGCGCCACTATCTAGCAATGCCATATAGAATTTATCATTAACTTTGAGGTTAATGTATGGCCTATTATCTAGTTCCTGAGAAATAACTGGGGAAATTACACAAATTTTAAACATTTTAATTTTTCGATAAAAATCTCTAATCCTTTTGGAAGATCTACTGATTTTATTTTCTCCGAAAATCCTTGCACGAGCTTTCTTATATTCAGCTAAACGAATGTTATATGGTTTCATCAAAGGGTGCAAATTATCTGTCTTGGTTATGTTGTCCAAACCAACGTCCGAAGTTTTCTGTCCATTAATGTTGGATGTACTTAATGAGTCCGTCGAACATCCTTCTGTCCGTTTCCCGAAATTTTTTTAGAACACTTACTACAATTTGGCTTATACATATATGTCTTTGGCACCACATCCGTAACAAAAGATACGTCTATGTTCCAAACAATCAAAATAAGTATGCCCATCTTTGTCACAGTTCCAACATTTTATATTGTGTTGTAGTACACAAATATCGTCTGTCACTCTATCTGTTATGTCCTCTTCTTTATCGTCGTTTTCAATTTCAGAAATTCGTCCTTTATTTATTTTTCTAGATTCATATGTCTGGAGATCTTTCATAAATTTCTCATGCTTTCTAACTTCTCGACGAAGTTGAGAAACATTAGAAATATCTAAATGTAAAAGTTCATGACGAACTTCGGACTTTAAATTTCGAATTAGGGTCTCACACAAATCTCGATCAGATATTGGTGTCTTAAGTCTATCTGTCATAGCCGAAATCGAATCCAAATATTCGTTAAAATTTTCATTGTGTTTCTGTCTTCGTCGTCGTATGTCATCAAGGATATCAAAGTCCGTATAATCCTCCTTGTATTGGTTGCGTAAAGCTGTTGTTCGTGAATGCCAGTCAATGTCAATTGTTTGTCTATGGTATCCCCAATACCATTCGAGGGCCTTGCCTTCAAAAAGGCTGTGTGCATGCTTACACAAGATATCAAAATCTCCTCGAAGATTGTTTGTCGTCAGTATGTTTACACGGTTAATGAATTCGTCCACTGTCATTTGGTTGTCATGTCCGGTAAATTTGATTCGCCAATTACGAATAATGTTTAAAACTTTTTCAGCGAAAAATGGTTCTTCATTGGAATTATTATTCAAATTGTTACGGCTAGGATTTGGTGAAATAGTAGGGTTATTTCTGGTAGAAATATTTGCAGAATCATTCTCAAATCTATTCGGATTTCCATTGAATGGAATATTTATATTTTGGACCATGGTGGTCAATTCATTTGAAATAAAACTCATTATTTCTGTACGAAATGATCCTAAAGATTCTGCTACTATTTGTCTAATTTGAGTAACATTGTTACGAGTACTGTCCGCGTTACAATTCTGAGTTGGCCGTCCAGTTCTTTTCCTACCTGTTCGTGGTTGAGTCACCTGATTTGCATTAGCATTTGATGAATCCATATCCACCGTAAAGCTAACATTAGTAGGCTCATCTATATTTAACAAATTATCTCTACTACGTGTTAACGGCATATTAAAATTTACTAAAATCAATCATAGTATTTACATTTTACTACTAGGCTAAATCATGTTATAGTTAGGAATCAAATAAAAAAAATATTGACTTAAGTTCAAACCAAAACTAAAAAAAATAAAATAAATCTTTTAAACTTTCTAAAGAGTGTTATTGACAGAAATGTCAATTAACAAAATCTCATTGAGAAAGTCTAAAATATAGATAGAAGAAAAATCTCAGTAGTTGCATGATGGTAGTTATCGAACAATTATTCAAATAAAAGAAATCCAATCATGTTAAAAACTAAGCTAAAATTTGAATAGAAGTAATGTAAACCAAAGAAAAATTATGTATGATATTCGTGAGTAAGATCCCAATTCAAACCAAGATCAAAAATCTCAAACGAAAAAAATTCACACAAAAAGTTAAGTGTGTATTCTAAACATTTGGTTCAAGATTTCACTTTATAATAAAATCCGAAAATCCAAACTGTTTAGTAAAACACATTGAAATTAAAAGAAAAAAATGAATAAACGCTACCTATTCTTCCGACCGTGCTCAGGGTTTGGGGTGGTGTTCTTGTCTTCTTAAGGCATAGGCTAAGAACCCATCATAAAATTTAAAAAGGTAGCTTTAAAGACCTGAATATCAACTAATTAAAGAAAAATAAAAAAATAATAACCTGACTCGAACTAATTGTCAAAAGAAGATGGTGACATTTCTTCATTCTCTTTTACCCTCCCAACCAATCTATTTAACTATAAAATATTATTTAAATAGCCCTAATATGATTCACTAACTATATCAGATTAACTGTTCGTAAAATTAAGAAAAAAAATTAAAGAAACATATTTAACTTATTTGGAGTCAAAAATATTTAAAATAAATAACATTTTGTTTATTTAACAAAAAAATATCAATATTCAAAACAAAAAAAAATATATTGTTACACAGTGTATTTATGTATATGTATGTTTGTGTTTATATAGTATAAAATTTTTCAAATTCAAAAGAAAAAATTTATTAACATTTTGTTAATTTAAAATAGGGGTTGAAATGAATGTTACTAACATAATTTTAACATTATGTTAATATTTAAATAAATTTTTTTTTTTTTTTTTTCTTTTAAATTTGACTTGATTTTATTATTTTTTTTTTTAATAAAATAAGGTTTTTATAAATAAATAAATAATGAATTCAATAATAAGTTAATACGTAAAGCTTACCAAAATATGATGAAGAGAGAAGCAGGCCTGTTGTCCTTCTCATTTTTGTTTTTCCGCAACGTTGATTTTTTTATATTTTAAATTACTTTATAATATTTATAAAAATTTGTATTAGTGTAATTGTAATTTTTGTAAGTATGTATGCATTTAGTATAAGTGTATAAGTGTAATATGTTTAAAGGTCTAAAATGTGTAACAGTGTAATATGTATATAAGTGTTTTTACATTTTTTTTTTACATTATATTAAATATAGAACAATTGCATTCGATGGATATACTTTTAAATCCCTTCTGTTGTTCGGATTTACAACTTTTCATAGAACTCAACACTAAATATACAATTAACATCCTAATTAGTTACAAATATATTAAAATATAACATCATTCTTCTTACCCCAAATTCACTTATGATTCCTCTCTTTCAATCTAATTATATTGTAGATCTCCAAAAAAAATTTTAATGATTTCCTTTCCAGTTCCTATATTTGTAATTCTACTGCGTATACTTATGTATTTACCGTATGAAAATTTTTATTGAATGAAAAAAAATTTGATTTGAATGAAAATTTTTAATACAAAATTTTCATAACGTATATGTTTAAAAAAAATATATTTGTTAAGTATTTTAAACCTAACGAACAATTTTAATGAAAATATAGCCCTTACAGGCTGTACTACATTAATAACACACAGCATAGATACAGGTAATGCAAAGCCTATTAAACAACGCTATTACCCAATTTCCCCAGCGGTAGAAAAGCAACTTAGTGGTGAATTAGAGCGTATGTTATCTTTGGGAGTGATAGAGGAAGCTCCACACTCTCCTTGGTCATATCCGACCGTAGTTGTTGTCAAACCTGGTAAAAGAAGAATGTGTGTAGACAGTAGAAAATTAAATTCCGTGACAGTTAAGGACGCATACCCAATACCGAACATTGACGGACTTTTATCGGGACTTCCTCCAGTTCACTGCATTTCGAAAATCGATTTGAAAGATGCCTTCTGGCAAATCAAACTGGACGAAGATTCGAAACCTAAGACAGCTTTCACAGTTCCCAATCGGCCATTGTATCAATTTACAAGAATGCCGTTTGGACTGTGTAATGCACCGCAAACGTTGTGCCGACTAATGGACATGGTTATTCCCTATAATTTGAAGACTCACGTTTTTGTATATTTAGACGACTTACTTGTTGTTTCGCAGACCTTTGACGAACATTTGACACACTTGATGGAAGTGGCAACAAATCTTCGTAAAGCAGGTTTGACAATCAACGTTAAGAAAAGTAGCTTTGCGTTGTCTCGTGTAAAATACTTAGGTTACGTTGTAGGGAACGGAACGATGCAAGTGGACGAACACAAAATTAAAGCAATACGACTTCCCTGTACCAAAGTCTATAAAATATTTAAGACGTTTTTTAGGTATGACTGGCTGGTACAGGAGATTTATACAGGATTATTCAACATTAACGTTTCCATTGACTGAACTGTTGTCGAAAAAGAAGACTTTTGTCTGGACGGACCAAGCTCAAGCAGCTTTTGACGAACTTAAGACAAAACTGACTTCTGCTCCTTTACTCATTCACCCAGATTATACTAAACATTTTATATTACAGTGTGACGCTAGCACTTATGGGGTGGGTGCAGTACTGGCGCAGAAGGACGAGGACGGGACAGAGAGACCGATTGCATATATGTCTCACAAACTCAACAGAGCTCAAAGAAACTACACAATTACTGAATTAGAATGCTTGGCCGTAGTATTGGCAATCAAAAAGTTTCGTGCCTACATTGAGGGCTTAGAATTTAAAGTCGTGACTGATCACGCCAGTTTAAAGTGGCTTATGGGTCAGCGTGATCTCTCTGGTCGGCTAGCTCGTTGGTCTTTAAAACTCCAAGGTTTTAACTTTACAATCGAGCACCGAAGTGGTAGAGAAAACGTTGTCCCAGATGCACTTTCAAGAGTACATGAAGGCGAAGACTTTTTGAGTTCTGTTGAGTTGGAGACATTACCAGCAATAGACCTGGACTCAGAGTATTCAAAATTAAAAGATGACATACAAAATTCAGAGTTGACTGACTTCAAAATTTTGGACGGTTATATTTATAAAAGGACTGAATTCTCATCTGGAGAGAAGGATGAATCGAATTTGTGGAAATTATTAGTACCGACAGAATTAAGACGAGACGTAATATATTCGACACATGACACACCAACATCAGCACATAGTGGAATCGGTAAGACAGTAGAAAGAATTAGACGGTATTTTTATTGGCCTCGACTTGTAACTGACGTAAAGGACTATATTCTAAATTGTAAACTTTGTAAAACTTCAAAGACTCCGACAAATATTTTACGACCACATTTAGGACAGATGGTTGAAACTGAAAGACCATTTCAAAGACTGTACGTCGACTTAATTGGACCTTTTCCACGGACGAAAAAAGGTCATATAGGACTACTAATTGTACTCGACCATTTTTCCAAATTTACTTTTCTTAAACCATTAAGAAAATTTGTTTCTAAGGACATTATAAATTATTTACGAAGTGAAATTTTTTGTTGTTATGGGGTTCCAGAAACGTTAGTGTCAGACAATGGATCGCAATTTAAATCCAAAGATTTTGAAAGATTTTTATCTAAATATGGTGTACAGCATATGCTAACAGCTGTATATAGCCCACAGGCAAATGCAAGCGAAAGAGTTAATCGTTGCATAAATGAAGCTTTGCGTTCTTACATTAGAAAAGATCAACGGGCGTGGGATCTATATACTGACAGTATTAATTGTTCGCTTAGGAACAGTATCCATCAATCCATCGGTAGGACCCCATACCAAGTAGTATTCGGACAGACAATGGTGACACATGGGAAGGACTATAAACTTTTGAGAAAACTTAATATTTTGGCTGACAGTGAATCGATTATTGAACGACAAGACGAATTTACTATAGTACGCGACTAAATTAGAGAATTCATTAAAAAAGCGTACGACAAAAATGCAAGGACTTATAATTTACGTTCTCGGACAAAGGACTTTAATATCGGACAAACTGTTATCAGACGTAATTTTACGCAAAGCTCAAAAATTAATAACTACAATTCGAAACTAGCACCTATAGGTATTCAAGCTTAAGTTTTGCATAAAATAGGACAGACTGGTTACGAACTCCAAGACATAGATAGCGACAACATTGGCATATACCATGCCAAAGACATATGGACCTAAGGACTGATAGAGTTTAATACTTAATAGCCCTTTACAGATCCAGTTCTTTGGTATGTTAAAACATACCAGGCAGCTGTATCTGTTTTGTGAGGGCTATATTTTCATTAAAATTGTTCGTTAGGTTTAAAATACTTAACAAATATATTTTTTTTAAACGTATACGTTATGAAAATTTTGTATTAAAAATTTTCATTCAAATCAATTTTTTTTTTTTTTTTATTCAATAAAAATTTTCATACGGTAAATACATAAGTATACGCAGTAGAATTACAAATAGAGGAAATGGAAAGGAAATGATTAAAATTTTTTTTGGAGATCTACAATATAATTAGATTGAAAGAGAGGAATCATAAGTGAATTTGGGGTAAGAAGAATCATGTTATATTTTAATATATTTGTAACTAATTAGGATGTTAATTGTATATTTAGTGTTGAGTTCTATGAAAAGTTGTAAATCCGAACAACAGAAGGGATTTAAAAGTATATCCATCGAATGCAATTGTTCTATATCAAATTCTGCAATTTATCAACAATCAGAAAATTTGCTAAGTTTTATCAAAACGTTAACATCAAGAAGTGAATGACTTGAAACTAGTTTAACCTTTTATCTCCGTTAATCCTAAAAACCAAAAATTTAACATCTTACCTGAATATTACGATACCATAAAACTATCTGCACTGTTACTTATCTAAAATTGCTTCTTAAATCCACCTAATCATCAAAAATAATCCTTCCAATTTTAAACTAATCTCATATCACGAAACCTGATCTAATTTTGAAAATAGTTATCTTAATTGGAGTTAAAACTAATTTAAATTTTTACTTAAACCTATTCATTTTAACTAAATATCATCTATCTTAAAACTAATTTAACAAAAATTTTAACTTTTCACTTTAAAATTTTATTAAAATACCTTAATTTAACTTTAATTTTGCTTAAAATTAACTTAACTTACATTTTTTTTATAAAATTTTAATATAATGTAAAAAAAAAAAGTGTAAAAACACTTATATACATATTACACTGTTACACATTTCACACTTTTAAACATATTACACTTATACACTTATACTAAATGCATACATACTTACAAAAATTACAATTACACTAATACAAATTTTTATAAATATTATAAAGTAATTTAAAATATAAAAAAATCAACGTTGAGGAAAAACAAAAATGAGAAGGACAACAGGCCTGCTGCTCTCTTCATCATATTTTGGTAAGCTTTACTTATTAACTTATTATTGAATTCATTATTTATTTATTTATAAAAACCTTATTTTATTTATAAAAAAAAAATAATAAAATCAAATTCAAATTTAAAAGAAAAAAATAATAAATTTAAATATTAACATAATGTTAAAATTATGTTAGTAACATTCATTTCAACCCCTATTTTAAATTAACAAAATGTTAATAAATTTTTTCTTTTGAATTTGAAAAATTTTATACTATATAAACACAAACATACATATACATAAATACACTGTGTAACTATATTTTTTATTTTTTTTTGTTTTGAATATTGATATTTTTTTTTTTTTTTTTTTTTTTTTTTGTAAATAAACAAAATTTTATTTATTTTAAATATTTTTGACTCCAAATAAGTTAAATATGTTTCTTTATTTTTTTTTTTAATTTTACGAACAGTTAATCTGATATTTTATAGTTAAATAGATTGGTTGGGAGGGTAAAAGAGAATGAAGAAATGTCACCATCTTCTTTTGACAATTAGTTCGAGTCAGGTTATTATTTTTTTTTTATTTTTCTTTAATTAGTTGATATTCAGGTCTTTAAAGCTACCTTTTTAAATTTTATGATGGGTTCTTAGCCTATGCCTTAAGAAGACAAGAACACCACCCCAAACCCTGAGCACGGTCAGAAGAATAGGTAGCGTTGTCTTTTAAGAGATAGGGCATGAAGAAGCTTGAACCGTTACAGTGTAGAATTTGTAGTGGATCTCACAATTCACTACTGCACAGATACAATACAAGTTCTAGTAATAATAACGAATTGAATAACTACTCTGAACAGCTTACAACTTCTCACGCTTCCGTGAATTATTCATCTTCAGATGAAAGAATTATTTTAGCGACGGCTGTAGTCAAAGTAAGAAATAGTTCTGGTGATTTTATATTAGCCAGAGCTCTTTTAGATTCCGGTTCTCAACCGAATTTGATAACTGAGGAACTTGCATAGCTACTACGATTAAAGAGGGAAGGAGGCAGATTGAATTTAAATGGTATTAGTGAAACTAATTCATTTTCGGAATCTTGTGTAAATTTAACTGTCACGTCGAGGGTTAACTCTACTCATTTTACTTCGAAGTTTTGGGTATTGAGTTCAATAACAAATTTACAGCCTGATAAAATAATTAGTACAACTAGCTTCAACATTCCTGAAAATATAGAATTAGCTGATCCTAGCTTTCATAGACCGCAGAAAATAGATTTACTTATAGGCGCAGGAGTATTTTTAGATTTAATTTGTGTAGGACAAATAAAGTCTAGTCCGAGCCTCCCTATTTTATTTTTTGGTTGAATTGTTACTGGAAAGTATAATCAATCTATGGGCTCGAATAGCAACCAAGTTTGTCATTTAAGTACTACAATAGAAAACGAGAGCAATATAGATTCAATTGTTGGAAAATTTTGGGAATTGAAAGAAATTCCGAAAGAAATATATTCTGAGGAACAGCAAAAATGTGAGGAAATTTTTAAAAATTCAGTACGGCGTTTAACGTCAGGACGATTTGAAGTCTCTTTGCCTTTCAAAACTGATACAAAAACGTTAGGTTCATCTTTCGAAACCGCTAAAAGGCGATTTCTTTCATTGGAACGAAAAATTTCCAAAGATAACGTTATGAAAGAAAAATATCATGATTTCGTGAAAGAGTATTTCGACTTAGGTCATATTGACAATATTAGATAATATACCAGATTTTCCTCATTATTTTATTCCACATCAATGTGTTTTGCGACCTCAGAGTACAACTACGAAACTTCGAGTTGTTTTTGATGCTTCTTGTCGAACTTCTTCACAGGTATCACTTAACGATTTGTTAATGGTTGGTCCTACAATACAAGAAGAATTATATTCGACATTGATCCGTTTTCATAAAAATGCAATCACTGCCGATATTGAAAAAATGTATCGTCAAGTTTTAATTAGCGAAAGTGATAGAAATTATCAATTGATCCTTTGGAGGCAGAATCCATCTGAAAATTTAAAAGTGTTTCGATTAAACACTGTAACATATGGCACGGCATCTGCGCCATTTTAGCCATCAGATGTTTGATTCATTTAAGCGATTTATTCAAAGAGACTTTACCTATCGGTTCAAAAGTTGTTCGCAGTGATTTTTACGTGGGTGATTTGTTAACTGGAGCTGAAAGCTACCAAGACCTAAACTTAATTCGTAACTAGGTCACTGAAATTTTAAGTTCAGCTGGTTTTAAACTAACAAAATGGTTTTCAAATCATCCCGATTTTATAAGTTCATTAGGTAATGAAAAATTACTACACAGTGATTCCGGTTCAGCTAAAGCTCTTGGCACACATTGGGTTCCGAAGAATGATTCATTTAAGTTTCATTTGGAAGACAATTTTCAAAATTTAAAAGCGACTAAAAGAAACATTTTATTAGTTTCGTCGCGTTTGTTTGATCCTCTCGGACTTTTATGCCCAATAGTTACAAAATCTAAAATGTTACTACAAGAACTTTGGATACAAAAACTTGACTGGGATGAATCAATTCCTATGAGACTAAATACTTCATGGGAAAATTTCAAATCTAATTTAATGGAAATTGATTCAATTACAATCCCAAGATTCGTCCAAACAACTTCGACAGCAAAAATTCAAATTCATGGATTTGCTGATGCTTCTATTCGAGCGTATAGTTGTTGCATTTATGTTAGATGTTCTGATACAAATAAAATTGTATCAAGGCTACTTACAGCTAAATCTAAAGTCGCTCCACTTAAGACTAAATCTCTTCCGAGACTTGAGTTATGCGCTGCACACCTACTAGCTAAGTTGTGGACTCGAATTAAGTTTATGATAAGCTTTGAAATCGAAAGTGTTAATTTCTGGACTGATTCAGAAATTACCTTGCACTGGATAAAAACTCATCCATCCTCACTCGCAACCTTTTTTTCTAATCGAGTTGCTGAGATACAGGAATGTTCAGATATTATATGGCGACATGTGCCAACTAAACAAAATCCAGCTGACATTGTATCAAGAGGATGTGATGTCAATGAATTGAAAAATTCTATTTGGTTTGAAGGACCTTCGTTTTTGTTAAGCGAAAGTTCGAAATGGCCTGTTAACGAACATTTTGAGTTAACGGAAAACCAACAAGCATTAGAAATGCGAAAAACTAATATTGTTCTGGCAGTAGAGGGTCAGCAAAACTGTTTGCTTGATCTGATAGATAAATATTCTTCATATAAGAAGTTACTAAGAGTAACTGCTTTCGTATTCAGATTTATTGATGTTCTGAAAAAGCGAACAATTGAGAAAACGTCTATACCTACAGCCAAAGAATTTAAATGGTCATTTTATCGACTTGTAGAGACTGTCCAGAAATATAACTTTTCCGAGGAGATAGCTAAAATGCAAAAATCTCAAGTCTTGCCGTCAAATATACAAAAAAAAAATTATAATACCAAATTCCAACTTTTATTACCGAAAAGAAACAGCTTTGTCACACTATATTTGCGAAATCTTCATCTTGATAATTGTCATGCTGGTACAAAAGCTTTAATAGCTCTTTCGCGAGAGAATATTTAGCTCATTAATGCGAAAGAAGAGTGCAGAAAAACAGTTCACAAGTGTGTACATTGCTTCTGCTATAAACCGAAACTCATGTCGCAAATAATGGGAAATTTGTCCACTAATAGAGTGAGAGCTACTCGACCTTTTTTAACTTTCGGTGTAGACTTTTGTGGTCCCGTTAACGTTTCGTTAAGAATTCGCGGTAGACCCCCATTAAAAATTTATAAAGCGGTTTTCGTGTGTTTCACTTCTAAGGCGGTACATTTAGAACTAGTATCGGATCTGTCTACTGATTCCTTTCTTCTTTCTTTTAAAAGCTTCGCTGCCAGGAGAGGACTTCCGCAGAGGGTATTTTGCGACAACGCGACAAATTTCGTCGGAGCCAGCCAAGTCCTGAAGGAGCTTCAACAAGCGTTCTCAGGGCAAAGCCAAGTGGCACGAGGCCAAGCCCAACCTCAGTGTCGGTCAAGTGGTAATAATCCACGAAGACAATTACCCGACGCAGAACTGGCTGACCGGGAGAGTCGTCAGCGTCGTCGAAGGCGAAGACGACAAGGTCAGTGTGGCGGAGGTCAAGACAAAAAAAGACGTATTTAGACGACCAATACACAAACTGGCTCCACTTCCATATGAGTGAAGACTTCAGTCCTTCACTGGGGCCGGAATGTTTGGCCACTTTTTATTTTCTATTTTTAATTTTAAATTTTTTTATTTTTTAATTTTTATTTTTTGTTTTTTTTTATTTTTATTTTAATAATAATAAAAAAAAATGAACTTTTAATAATAATAATAAAATATGAATTAATAATACTTACCTTAATATACTTACCTTCATTTAATCTTAAGTAGAATTAGTAAACCCTGTTAGCTTTAATGTAAAAAGTAACGGTGTTTGCTAAATAGAAAGTAGGTTTAGAAAGTAGGCTTTTTATATACATAAGAAAATAAAGAATAACTACTTGCAAATCCAACCTTAAACCTTTCGGTCGTGTTGTTATTTAATCGGTTTTTCACAAGTGTCCATTTTTTGAAATTTAAATTATAATTTAATTAATTTAAATAATTTTCTTAAAAAATATTAAGAAAAAACAAATATTACAGAACATTCAAGAAGTACTATTAGAATAACGGAAAAGTACCATAAAATCTCTTCTTATAGATTCTCATTCACTTAGGACCACATATGATTAATTTCATGTTTCTAGGTTAAATATTATAGTTAATTCAAAAAGCACCATTAGAAGAACAAAAAGATACCACAAAGTCCCCCCTGTGAATTGTCACTCACTTAGGGCCACATATTTTTAATTTCATGTATCTAGATTGAATATTATAGAAAATTCAAAAAGTACTATTAGAAGAACAAAAAAAAAAGTATTAAGTATTTTCCATCACTTACGACCACAAATCCTTAATTTCATGTTTCTATGTTCATAATTATAGAAAATTCAAAAAGTACCATTAGAAGAACAAAAAAGTACCACAAAGTCCCTCCTTATGGATTCTCATTCATTTAGGACCACATATCCTTAACTTCATGTTTCCAGGTTCATAATTATAGAAAATTCAAAAAGTACCATTAGAAGAACAAAAAAGTACCACAAAGACCCCTCTTGTGTTTTCTTTCTCACATATTTTTATGTAAAATATTGCAGGAAATTTAAAAAGTGCCATTATAACAACAAAAAGTACCACAAAGTCCCACTTGAATTCTAACCCACAAGACAATGTATTTTTAAGTACCAAAAATTTCAATCTTGTGAATTCTTATCCACATAGGACTATATTTACTTAATTTTTAGACGTGTAAAGTTTAATATAACTGAAAATTATTTATTGATACTTTTATGGTACTTTTTTCACCCATTGATGTATCAAAACTTATATTTCAATGAATTTCCAAAATGTAGTGGTATCTGATATTAAAATACTCATATAAATATTTCAATAAATAAAAAAATGTTTTATGAAAAAAGTACCAAAAATAGGCATGATTCTGTAAAAATTTCATGATAATCAATCTCCAGTAAAAACATGTGTTCATAGTGTTTTGCTCGCCTTTCATAATGAAAAGTGGACGTTGTAAAAATACCTATCCTTAAAGCCCAAATTACAATAGCGCGTAGTCAGCAACAGTATCAGAAAAATTATCAGATGATCACTGTCAGCACAACATGTTGCTGCCGTTATAATTACAATTCAGCGTAGGCAGCCACAATTTACAACCACCATCTAGCTTTGTTTTACTTGTGTATTTTAGCCTCTCATTTATTTGCTCACTCTCTTTGTCTCGCTATCAATCTGAATGCAGCGCAGTGAATTTAGAAACAGGGCTAAATGAAACAGCACTGCAAACTGCTGCTGACCAAATGTAATTAACACCATAACAAACAGTGCATTCTAAATAATCAGCTGATTATGGCAGCACACACTGCTGCTGACTACGCGCTATTGTAATTTGGGCTTAAGAAGTAATATTGCTTATATATAGAGTTTGACGTTTAAATGAACTAAAACGTTTGGCGCCAAATGTATATCAAAGTCAGCAAAATGTATATTTTGAACGCCGTTAAAAATTATGTTGAAAGTATGGCATCACTACTAACCACGAATTTATTTTTAAATGAGAATTTCGGACATAAAGGACGTATACATAAATAAAAGGACACGTAAGGGTAATAATTTAACCATTGTAGATTCGTTTTTAATAAAAATCTAAAAATTGAAAAAAAATGTCCCCAAAGTATCATGTCCCCAAACTATGCGCAAGATATATGAAAAGTTTGAGGACAGTCCCCAAAGTAAGCAAATGTCCTCAAACTATGCGGTAGATCGGAAAACTGTCCCCAAAATATGCGTATGTATGCATACATATGTATATATAGGCAATTATCAAAAATTTTTGATATTTTTTTTTTTTTTGATGGCACATTAAAATCCTATTGTATACATATAAAGTGACTCGAATGCATGTAGAATCAGTACGAGTTAATCATTTCATGTGAGGGGCTCGAAAGTTACGACGGTTTAAAATTGAACATATAAAAATTTTAAACCGTCGTAACTGGTCAAAATTACACATAATATCAAAACCTACTGAGTTATTCAAATAAAATTTATGATATTTTCAATGTTTGATGGTATTAGTGCAGCATATTTTAGGGTTTCCTAGTAAAATTTAAAAAATCTTCTTCTTAATAAAAATCGCGATTTTTAAAAATTTGGTGAAAAATTTGGATCGAATCTAAGTTATTTCTCCATATATTTATTGAAGATATATTTTGTTAGAGTTTATTACATAGAAATGCTTTTTAATATTGTGATCCTTTTTTAACACAAGTAAATATTTTTTGGTCAATAAAATGTTTATCTCTCAAAAATTTTTGATGCGCCTCCGAATTTTTCATAACAAACACCTACTAATTATGTCAATTATAGATAATTTTACGCTGTCCACACGATGTGCCTTAGCGAAATGTGTTTTGAAAAAAGTGTCCCGTTTTCAATTATCAACGACATTTGACTTAAATTTATGATCCTAATCAATTATATTTATCGCCGCTCTTATATCTATTTATTAAACATCTGCATCAAATCATTTGCTTTTCAACTCACAGTAATGTTTTTTAATACATGCTCTCACATTACTGCTAAAATAAAAAACAAAACAATACAAAACAAACCACGCAAAAAAATATTATTTGAATTGAGTTGAATTGAAATGATAAAACAAAAACAAATCATGTTATGTTCTCTTTGAGAAATTGTTTGTCATAAGAAATTTTTTTCAAAAACAGTAATGTTTAATAAAAAACATAAAATCAAAACTGTGAATTACTGTCATTCCCTTACTTTAATATGAAAAAATGCATGGAAAGTAACAGTTATTTATATTATTTATTTTTAAATAAAAAAATAGATTATGATTACGTTTGCTTTAAATTTTTTTGATCAGAAAATTTAATTATTTTTTATTTCAATTATAATTAATTATATCTTAAATGAAATAAAATTTATTTTATTTATGATATTTTTATTTACTTTTAATTACAAACCTATATTATTAAAATTTTTTCATTTAATATTTCCTTCACTTCAAATTTTGTAAACAAAAAGCAAACAAATGACAGTATTGCATTTTATATTTAATTCAATTCAATTCAGTTGCAAATGATTTGTTGCTAAATTGTTTTTATGACTCCCTGCACAAATGATTTTGTTTGTTTTTGTTTTGTTTTCTTTGTCTTTTCCATACGTACGCACACACAGCGAATTGATTTTAAGTTTAAAAAACAATAACAGTCAACAATTGAAAAGAAAGGGAATCATTAAAAATGAGTTACAAATGAATTGATGCAGATGTTTACTATTTATCTAACATTTGTTTAAATTGCAATTTTCAATATAAAAATACAAAAACAAAAAGTGCAATTTTTGCATAATTTTCAAAAAGTCCATAAAATTTTTGTATTAAATTTATTTTTAATGCTCCTCCGATTTTGTTATGTAAAATGACAAAAAACTAAGTTCACGCAGTAATCCAAGCAATTCCATATGTAAATGTGAAAGTGCCTCGCGAAAAACTGGCTTTTTGAAAAATTTTCGCACTTGTTTTCCAAACTTTGAGACTATCTACTACCTTGACTCTTTCGGGCACATCAAAAAGATATAGCACAAAGAACGTACAATTATAACAAGTATCAATCCCTATCCCAAATTTTGTATTCGGTTGAGGGGCGCACAGACCGCACCCAAAAAAATGAAGAATTTAAAAAACCAAAAAATGTTGTCATCACAACTTTATTACCCTATATTTAGTAGTTGAAAGTTTGCACAACAACAAAGATGGAGCAGAATTTATGTACAAAGTCCGATTAGTTTACTTATGATAGAGTAAGATTAAAAAGTATAAACGCGCGAACAAAAATTGAAAAAGAATGGTAAAAACTTAAGTAGTTTTTATCAGTTTTTCTATATTCTTGAACTTTGAACAACAATCATGGTTAGAAAAAGAAACCTATTGTGCTAAAATTTTGCACTGTATTAGTTTAAAGTCTTGTGAGTTCAGATCTGTAACCAGTTTGTTTAAAATATCATTACCACAAAAGTTATTAAGGATTTAGGTCAGTTTCAGCCAGGTTATATATATATATACGATCGGAAATCCTTTCGAGAATTTTTTTTAGAACCTGTTTTGCAGTTTCTGAAGCCTCAGTATATATTAGGAACTTTATTTTTGCAAAGAAGGCTCGGACATTTTTTTCTGAATTTTTGTGCTGAAGAAATTAATTAAATCGGTTCAATAATAACTGAGATATCGGGCAAAGTTTTGATTCTTTAAAGCCCTTGTTTTCGGGCAAGTTTTGATTCTTTAAAGCCCTTGTTTAAGCTACAAATTTTTATTTTTATACAAATCGGTCATAAATATTTTTATAAAATTTCGGTTTTTTTTAATCAATTAAATTCGTTCATAAACAATCGAGTTAAAACTAAAGAGCGAATGTTATATTCGCCTCGGCCGAATCTATATACCCAACATCAACTTTTTCAAATTTTACGTTATATTGGAGGTGGGCGGTAAAGTGGGCGGACCACGCCCATTTTTTGTTTCCGAGTTTACATTGTACCTTAAACTATTTGTACAATATTTCTGGATTTTGGAATTTTGGGTATTTTGGAGTAAGAAAATGGGAATCTATTTATTTTTTTTCTTTCAAGGACAAATTTTTTTATATTATACTAAGGTTCTCCTCCTGCCCACATACTAGCTAGAAACTTCTAATCTTTCAAAATATTTTGGAAAATACCTCAGTAGTAACTTTGTTAAATTTTTTTGAAATATTTTGAGCGGTTCAAAAGTTAAACAAAGTTATTTAAAAAAACACATTGTAATGGCTGTGCTCTTATGTATATATGTTTCAACTGTGTTTTTTTAAATAATTTCGTTTAACTTTTGAACCGTTCATAATATTTTAAAGAAATTTAACATAGTTATTACTGAGGTATTTTCCAAAATATTTTGTAAGATTAGAAGTTTCTAGCTGGTATGTGGGCAGGAGGAGAACCTCCGAAAGTGTCTCCTAACACTTTTAATTATTTCTTATATAATATCCGAGGTGACCCATTTCGGAGGTCCTCCCAACTGCCTCAAGACCACCTAGAAACTTGTGCTCCACCAAAATAGTGGGAAACTACCTCAATAATAACTATGTGAAATTTCATTTAAATATATTTAACGGTTCAAAAGTTGCACAAAAAACACGTTGAAACTGCTATGTTCTTATGTATATAGAATGCTGCAGCACACATTTACTATGGAAATTAAAGAAAATGTGCACATTTCACTGAGGGAGGGTCAAGTTTCAGTAAGTATTTAAAAGATTTTGTAAAGGATTTATGCAAGTATTTGGTATCATTGGAAATACTTTATTATTTACAAATAATAATATGTAAATAATAAAGTATTTGAACAAAATTTTTTCATTAAATTGATCAAAAAAACGAAAAATTTTTGTATTTAGTGTTATTTAAAAAAAAAAAAAAAAAAAAAAAAACAAAATTTGAACTCAATTAAAATCTACATTAATCAAGCTATCATTATAAAAGTTTAGTATAATATAAAAAAATTTTTCCTTAAAAGAAAAAAATAAATAGATTCCCATTTTCTTACTCCAAAATACCCAAAATTCCAGTTCGGGGAAAGCTTTCTTCAAAAATTTACTTTTTTCATTGAAATGATCACCCTGTCGTTATAAGGGGCCTCCGTCAGGGGTGTATACCTTACACATAGAGCTAAAAAATTAAAAGAATTTTAAGTCGATTACAGCTTTGCGATTTGAGAACATAACAAAAAAAGAAAAAGCTAAATACCAAAATTCACTAAATGGATAGGGCTCGTGGGCAGACCTTTGTCCCTAACTCCTCCGGATTTACTTTACACGCATTTACATTAAGATTTCTTTTGAAATCATAAAACAAATATTGCCACCTTTTTGGAAAAAAACACAAAAAATGTATAATTTTTTTAAAGTTCCAAATTTAGATTAATATAACTTTTTAGCGGATTCATATAATTATATGATTCTTGCAGTAATATTATTTAGAATTTTATAGGGAATCTGGCAAACATTTTAGAAAAATTCTAGGGGGAAAAATTAAGACAGCCAAGTTTAAAAAACTAAAAAAAGGCGAGGATAAAAATGAGGTAAAAATTTATTTCGACCCGAATATCTCTTAAACTAAAAGAGATAACTTACACATGTGAGCGTATTTTTTGTAGAGATTTACAAGGACTATCTATATATAAAATGTATTTTCTGTCATATCATAAATTAATTTTTGGCTATTTTTTAAAATAGCATACATACATACATACATACATACATACATACATACATACATACATACAAATATATATAAATATGGAATTGTTGTTGTTGTTGCACAGTGTGCGATTCAAAAAATGAAATGGAAATAATTATGGAACTTTAACAGACTGCTCCAATTTCCATTGCTTAGGAAATTTTGTCTTCTTTTAAAATATGTATAAAAAATTTTACAATACGAAAATTTGTTAAAGACTTTTTGCAAAGAACACTGAAAAAGGATGGATTTGTGATTTTTTAGATTTGTATAAAAAAATCCCGTAATTCCCATAAAACTAAAAAATTTACAAAAATGGGATTATTTTTTTTTTGCTATATCTTTCCAACCGATAACGGGAGCAAAAATTTCTATTGCGAAAAAAATTAAAACACTTCTGACTAAATAAAAAGTATAACGTTTTTTTTTTTTTTAATTCCAACTTTGCGATTTGAGAAATTAAGGCGAAAATTCGAAATTAGTTGGAAAAATAGGTCAAATTTGGGAAACCCTGGTTCTCGCAAAAATCGATTTTTAAAAGCTTTTTTCCTTCAAAGTATTTTGTGTTTAGTTATCTTTCAGAGCAATATAAATATTATATATGTTTCTTAAGAAAATTTTTATATAACAAAAAAAGAATGTTACCACTTTTTTGGCAAAAAAAAAGGGAAAAAATCAACTTTTTTTGAAAGATTAAATTGTAACTTTTGACTCCGTAAATACTTTTTAAAAATTCTTTCTTTACACAATTTTTCTATTTGTTTTTAATGAAATAAGGCAAATTTAAGAAAAATGGGGCTAAAATCGGACCCGCTGTAGCGAAAAAACTTCACCAAGACAGTCTAAAAAGTAAAAATTTTAATTTTTGAAGCTTGGATATGGACTAGCAGAATCCTCCCATATAAAAATCTTTGAAATCGGTTCAGATATAAGGAATCAGGATCATTTTTAATAAATTTTATACCCGAGGTGTCCGACTTTGGAACCCTGTGGACTCGCCCCCTGTAGGTCTATATGGTCCAAGCTCAAAACTTAAACTAGCCTACACCTCAACTATCACCTTGTGAAATTTCATTGAAATCGGAGAAGAAGTTCCAAAGTTTCATAATTATTTCCATTTAATTTTTTGAATCACACACTGTGTGTTGTTTATTTTATTATTATTTTTTTTTTTTTTTTGAAGCAAAGCTTGCTATTTAAATTTTCGTAGTTTTAAAAAAATATAGATTTATAAATGTGAAAGTATGAAAGCATACGTTAAGGCGAAAATTTAATTATCTGTTGGTAATATGGTGAAGGGTATCATTAGTCATTAATTTCATTTCATTTGATCTTTTTAGGGCAATTT
This sequence comes from Protophormia terraenovae, assembly GCA_951394005.1. Classification (NCBI taxonomy): domain Eukaryota; kingdom Metazoa; phylum Arthropoda; class Insecta; order Diptera; family Calliphoridae; genus Protophormia; species Protophormia terraenovae. The sequence goes on along the minus strand of OX596074.1, from coordinate 59,055,223 downwards.
TTCATTCCAATTTGGTGCAAATTCAACCTAAAATTCGATTTTTGTCGTTTTCCTACTAAATTGTTATTGAGTGCTTTTTTTATATTCTCTATGTCACTTGCTACTCTTTGGGTTTTTGGCTGTGATAATGACTTTTTATTACGTTATTTGACTAAAATTTTGTTATTCTGTATGTCGATATTTGTCGATTGAAATGCCAAATCAGTCACTTAATATTTCCTTATCGTTTTGGTAGCGAAAAAGTAAAAAAGTGCATTTTTAATTATTTATGTATAAATATGCTAAACTATTCTTAAGTAACAACTATTATCATTTGTATATGTTCAGTTCCAGAAGGACTCTGTGTGGAAGCCAAATTTTAGAACGATAAATTTTAGATATTTAGAAGCTGTGACCTAATGACAACTAATTCCTATAAAGTGATAATATTTATGTGACTTCTTAATAAAATTTAGTACTGTGCTTCCTACTTATACAAAAATTGCGTATCTCCAGTATTATTTTGAACTATCATGGAAATTATGCAAGTTAATGATTTTTCTGAATGTTTCTTATATGGATGATAATATTGTCCTTAAATGCAAAAAGCCGTATCGTGTAAATCCCAAATTATATTAATCGTACCCAGCAACAGATCAGTGTATTATAAATTACTAGCTGACTGTTGCAGCACCCACTGCTGCTGACTAATGTTTTTTGGGCTTAATTTAGCACAGTGATATAAATTTATTAGGGTAAAAGGATACAAAATTGGGGTAAAAGGATACAAAAACAGGGAAAGGTGATATCAATATTTCAATGTTTGGTAAAAGTTGGATGTCGAATCAATAACTTAGAACTTAACAATTATCATCTTAAAAAATGTCCGGCGAACAAAATTTGTAAAATTAACTAAAAGGATTCTGGATTACTAGAATTGAATATGATTCATATCAGCAAAAACACACAACAATTTATAAAATGATTCATATTTCAGCATCTAAGATAAAACAAAAGTACCAACAACGTTTGACGAAATTTTTATTAGAATTTAGATTGTGTATGTACAGTTAGGGACAAAACTATTTGTACACCTCATATATTTCGTATACCTTCAATAGTTTATAAAGAATTTAAAATTGTCGTATGCAGTATTATTTTTAATATATTTTTATTTAATTAAAGTATAAAAACAAAATTAATATCCAACACATTATTTAAAAAAATACAAAATAATGAAAATTCATTGGGACAAAAGTATTTGTACATATAATCTACACCTACTTATAATACTTATATTGGAAAAATTTAATATTTTGTGGGTCCTCCTTTTGCATCTATCACGGCCTGTAATCTTCTAGGCATCGATCGGACCAAATTTCTCGTTTCATCTGGAGATATTTCCTTCCAGGCTTCCTCCAAAGCAATTTTAAGTTCATCCCTGCTTCGGACGTGCTTTGTAGCGACTTTACGTTTCAAAATATCCCAACAGTGCTCGATGGGGTTTAAGTCAGGTGATGGGGGAGGAGAATTAAGTTGTCTTGGTGCATGGTAAAGCAACCACTCCTTCACTGAACGCGCTGTATGTTTTGGGTCATTGTCCTGTTGGAATATCCAACTTTGGCCAAGACCCAAACCATCTACGGAATCCTTCAAATTGTCTTCCAATATACATTTATATTGATGCTGGTCCATTACACCATCTATAAATACCATTCGCCCTACCCCACTGGCTGCTATTGCCCCCCATACCATAACACTTCCCCTACCACGTTTCACTGTTGGGGTCAAATAGTTAACATCTAACGCTGTATTTTTTTTGCGCCACACTTTTCCCCTGCTACCATTTCCGAAAAGATTGACTTTGGTTTCATCAGTAAACAAAACCCTATTCCAAAATTCTTCGTCCTTATCAATGTATCGTTTGGCAAACTCTAAACGCAAATGCTGGTTTTTTTACTAATCAGCGGTTTCTTGCGGAGAATTCTACTTGCATATCCCGCAGAATGTAAGATCCTCCCTACTGTTTTTGGATGAACAATTGTTCCGGTAGTATTTGCGATTTGTTCCGCTAATTTTGCCCGAGTTACTCTTGGATTTCTTGCCACTTCTTTTATCACCAAGTTCGCTTCCCGTCTGGAAACCTTTTTTGGCCGTCCAGTTCTTGGCACATTTTCAACAGATCCGCTGTTTTTATACTTGTTTACAATGTATTGTACTGTGGAATGTTGCAAATTTACTAAATTACTTATATTCCGGAGAGATTTTCCTTTTTTATGTTCATCAATAATTAAATTTTTAATATCCAAACTCAACTCTTTTCGCTTTCCCATTTTTGATGTGCTTATTATTCAAAACGTTAAAACCAACTTCTTATTTTGTAAAATAAAACTCGATTAACGAAGAAAATATAACGGTATTTAAAAAAAAAATCATCATACAAGAGTCCAACGTACAAATAATTGTACAAAGTACTGATGTACAAATACTTTTGTCCCAAAGATTTTTACTTAAATTGTACTTTTTTTTTAACAATGTGTTAAATATTAATTTATTTTTTATCAAATAATTCAATAAAAATGGACCTGAATTAAAACTACATATAATAATTTTTTATTCTTTATAAATTATTGAAGATATACGAAATGCATGGGGTGTACAAATAGTTTTGTACCTAACTGTATATCGTATGTGGCATCCATCAATAAATATGAATATCTCGTAATTTGGGGGTGACGAAGCATGCAAAGGGCATAATTTCAGCAATTGATAAATGTTTTTTTTTATAGAATTCTAAATATTTTTTAATTTTATTTTTTTATTTTTAAATTGTCACTTCCATTTTAATCAGTATTAACTAGAGTATTCATTTTACTCGACTTTTTCATTGTTTTTAAATTACTCGAATAATCGAGTAAAACTTTTAAGTTTCTCGAGTTATTCGATTAATTTATACCTTAAAATTTTTTTCGATTTTTCAATGCTTATCAAACAAAATATAGCTTAAAATAAGAAATAGTCATTCCAAAATTAAAATTTCGTAAAAATTTATGAATATTTGTCTTTTTTGCTTTGATAATGCTGTTGTTTCTCTATATTTAATATATTCATTGATAGTTAAATAAATAGTTGAACCAAATTTTATATTAAGGGTAGTCCGAACTGCGATTTTGTCTCATAACCTCACTTTTTAATTTGGACACACACTATGTACAACAGAGGTTGGTTTCCAGTTATATTCAAAATGTTTGTACAATATTTTTAAATATGGAAAGATCTACTAAACCCAGATTTATTTTTAGAATGTTTTATAATTCATCGTTCAATTATGTTCGATATAATTGGCTCTATTTTGAATTAAACGACAATTTCTACCGAAACGTAAAATATTTTATTTATCATTTCTTCTTATTTTAAAGAAGAAATGAAAAATAAGCACTATGGACTATCCTTTTCAGATAAAGTAGTTCAGCGATTCTTAACATAAAGAACAAGTTTACATGCTAAAATTAATTTTAAGTCCAAATTCCTTCTATATAACAAATGTCATTCAAACCATCACCATAATAAATGCTCAGTCTGGTGTAGAGGTTCATTCGTAGAACCAATAATGTTTTTCCAAATCAAGTTTAAAATCCTTTAATTTAATTCTTATTATTTATTAAATTTATATAAAATTATTTGAATTTTACTTTATAATTAATGACGTTTATATTTTTATTTAATTAAAAATTAATTAAAAACGACCTTTAAATATGTGTTGTAATTTAGGCATATATTCCGTTCATTTTATTTAATACATTTAACAAAATTAAAGTTTGTGGTACCACTTTTAGATTCGAAACATTCTATACAAATTTTGAAACATTGTTTTAAGCTAAATTTTCTAGAAAACTAAAATTAGAACATCCTAAAAACTAGTTAAGAAAGAAAATATTTAAAATATTTTTTACTCGAATTATTCGATTAATCGGCGTAATTTGCTCGAATAAATTGTTACTCGAAATTCTGGATTTTAATTTAATCGAACAGTAGTTTGATTTTAATTTGTCGATTAATCGAACAAATAATATTCGAGTGAATACCCTAGTATTAACATATACAAAAATAAAGAACACTTTAGACAAAATAAATAGACAAAATAAAATCGAATACATTTTTTTTAAATTTATTATATTTTTAATGATGGCAACATCCCATTTGAAAGTAACGTATATCATAGACCTAAACCACGTAACCTAAACGAAAAAAATATTTCGACTTAGAGAATAGCATTTGTGACTGCTTTCTGTTTATAGACGGAATGTAAAATCGATATATATAATACGGGGATGAATTTGTCAGTATTATTGCAGCATTAAAAGAAAATTGTCAACGCTCGAGCTCTCACAACTTTGTCTTGATAATGCTTGGTAAAAGACGCCATCTTGTTTGTTATTGGTACTTTTTGCATGGTTTTGTATGACATACGTTTTCCCCTATAATTGACAGAGATAAAAAATTATCTGCAACTCAAACGAAAATTTGACGTTTGTATTGATACAAATTTCTTTATACTCGTTTGTAGTCTTACAAAGCAGTTTTAAATATTTTTTTATTATAGTCTGTTCTAACTCCCAGCATTTGTTTTTATTTCGGTGTCAATAGTATTTATTAGTTAAAATGTCGGAATTGAATGCATTCATACGAGCATCTGACTGCGTTGTTCAATTTTATGCTTATTTTTTGGCAATTCCTCAAGACGACCACACTAGAGGTTCAGAAAGATGATATTATTCATCTTTGGTCAGCTCTACGGAACATTTATGATTCCCTTTTAGTCGAGCTATAGTCTGAGGATTCTGAAGTGACGTTATGCACGGTTCAGAATAAATTTTATGTCGCCTATGAGGCACATTTGAAATGTCTGTCTAAAGCAAATGAACTTGTCGACAAGCTATCTAATAAACCTAATCTCCATACTGAAAATGAAGAATTTCGAAACATACCAACACCAAACATTTTATTACCCCCCTGTGACACTCATATATATATTTATATTTTATAGAGATTACGTCTCCTGACCTACCTTCAGAGACATGTTCTCAGCTCTATACAAGAGAAACCCACGTTTATCTCCAGTAGAGAAGCTTTTTCATTTGATTAAGAAGACTCAAAACGAAGCTCATGATATAGTAAAATCTTGCCCTCTCACTAACGCAGGTTTTAAGATGGCCTGGAACAATCTTGTTGAAGGATACGAGAATAAGGAAGTTCTTCTTAATACTCAGCTAAAAACTCTCTTTAGCTTAAATCCTATCTCCAAAGAATAAGGACCCAAAATGAAAACTCTTCAACGCACCATAAATGACTGCATAATCTAGCCATACTCAATATAGAAACAGAAAAATGGGACGTCATTTTTGTATATTTGTGTTCCACTTGCCTTCTAGATGTTACTCTGGACGAGTGGAAAAAACACCATAGATTTTTTACAGGCTTACCCACCTGGAAACAAATGAATGAATTTCTTACTTACATATATCAAACTTTAGAGTCTTTTGCAGATCTGAGATCCTCTAAACTCTCTTTTAGCTCGATTAAGAGTAACGTCCCAACAAAATCCCAAAATTATCGCAATGTTCCGAAATGTAATACTTATCATACGTTCTCATAAAACCCAAAAGTGTTCACTTTGCTCTGAATTTCACTCACTTCGACAATGTTCAATATTTCTAAAAATGTCTGTAGAGGAGCGTTTATCTACAGTTAAAAATCAAAAACGATGCACAAACTGCTTGGCAAACTCACACGAGTTCAAAAAATGTCAAAGTAAATATCTCTGTTCTTTTTGCAAACAAAAACACCATACCCTCCTTCATCGCGTCATTTCTACTTCAAACCGTAACCAAGTCCTTAATAACAGTCAGAAAACCCAAACTACTCCAAACTCTCATCCAGTAACGAGCCCCGATGATACTCCATCAACCTCTTTTGCTGCTTTTGCTCGAACTCATCAATCGTTTTCGACTCGATTACAGTCCACTCCCTATACGTCTATTCTTCTTGGTACTGCACGTGTGTGCAGGTAAAGTCCGATTTACTGTTAGAGCCCTAATAGACCCTGCATCCGAAGCATCATTTATTTCTGCCTCTCTCAAAAGAAAACTCTTTCTACAATCTAGGTTCTCATAAACTCAAGTTATCGGTTTAAATGGGTATGTGACAGCTACAACCAGTCAAATATGTTCAATCACAGTCAGTTCCCCTATTGATAAACAGTTCTCTATTAATGTTGAAGCATTTGTTGTCAGAAAACTAACCGGTCAACTATCATACCATTCTATACTCTCCTCCCTAAAACTACCTTCAAGGATTTGCAGATTTTGACACTAAAAATGGTACACAAATAGGTGGTGATATCTATCCCCAGTTCTTCGTGATGGTGTTAAATGGGAGAAAGATCACAACGTGGTCGCTCAGCGTACAGTTTTTGGCTGGATTGTGACAAGTCAGGTCGCGTCTACAAAAAAGTCTCAAACTGTTTCTACATTTTATAATGAAGTTGATCTTAATCATCAACTTACTCTTTTTTGGGAACTCGAGGAAGTTCAGCAAGATCGTCGACTATCAGACAAAGACCTTTATTGTGAAGATCTATACAAAAAAAACACTTATCGTAACGCAGAAGGTAGTTTCGTTGTATCGCTTCCATTTAGAAAAGAATTACCAGTTAGCTTGAATTTAGATAATTCGCGTAACTTCGCTATTGCACAATATCGTTGTAATGAAGCCCGTTTGTTAAAACAACCCACCGCGAAGGCTAACTACGATCAAGTAATTATGGAATATTTAACTCTCAACCATATGGTTAGAATTCACTCTGATCTATCAGCAAGTCCTAATACCTCATATTATCTCCCTCATCATGCTGTCATGAAGCCTGATAGCACCACTATTAAATTGCGAGTTGTATTTAACGCGTGAAATCCTTCGTCTAATGCCGTAAGTCTTAATGACGTCTTATATGCAGGGTCTGTTTTACAAGCTGATCTGCCGATATTGAAAAAATTTATCGGCAAATATTGATTGATGATACACAAACCTCATTTTCGAACCGATGAGCCGTTAAGCGAATTTGAAATGCGCACTGTTACCTTTGGAATAAATTGTGCCCCTTATCTGGCCTTAAGAACTTTGCTCGAATTGGCAAAGCAATGTCAGGAGGATTTCCCCGTAGTTTCTGAGATTCTAAGACGCTATATGTATGTTGATGACGTCCTTTTTGGATCCCATGATTTAAATGAGGCAATTCAAGCTCGTAGAGAACTTATTGAAATTTTAAGCTCTGCTTGATTTTCTCTTAGAAAATGAACAGCAAATAACGAATACATTTTACAAGATTTACCTCCCGAGTACCTCCTAGATTCAACCTTTCTAAAATTGTCCGATTCCAGCACTTCAAAAACATTAGGCTTAAGATGGAATGCTGGAAAAGATTTCTACTTCAAGCCCCTTAAATTTCCCATTGAAAATGTATTCACTAAAAGAGCTGTTTTATCCAACATCGCAAAACTTTTTGATTCCGCCGATTGGCTAGCCCCCAAAATAATATTTGCGAAAACTATCATGCAACAAATATGGAAGGATAGAACAGAGTGGAATGAAATAATTTTTCCCTCAACGTTGAGACAATGGCAGATATTTCTTTATGATTACCCAAACATTGCAGAAATTAAGATTCCCCGCTATGTCAACTACGATCCATCTAGTTCTATCGAATTGCACGGGTTTTGCGATGCTTCAGAAAGAGCGTACGCTGCCACATTGTATATTCTATTCAAGAGTCCTAGTGGCAATGTTTACACCCATCCTGTCAAATTTTTAACACTCCCCCGTAAAGAACTTTGCGCTGCCGATTTAATGGCAAAAATGTTCAAATGCATACGAACACGAATGACTTTTGGAAGTAACAATATATTTATGTGGACTGATTCCACTATCGTTCTCTCATGGCTTCAAAAGTCTCCGGACCATTGGAACACGTTTTTTGCAAATCGTGTCTCGTCGATAGTTGACGATTTAGAAACGGAGGTTTGGTTTCACGTCGACTCGAAAGATAACCCTGCTGATCTAGCTTCTCGTGGTATCGTAGCTAGAGAATTAGCATCTAACTCTTTGTGGTGGCATGGTCCACCCTGGCTAAATCTACCCCATTCATCATGGGCTTCTAACACTCCTAACTTAGAGACTCATGAAGAAATTAGACCCCTTAGAACACATGTCCATCAAGTAGTTTCATTTGATATTTTAAGTCGTTTTTCAGACCTCCCAAGAGCTATGCGAGTACTCTCCTATATTTTTCGATTTTACCATCAGCTCTCTCCCCGTCATAATTTTCGTTTTGAAACACAAGATATAGAGCAATCGGAAATTAATCATGTCAAAAACCGCTTAATCCTAATGTGTCAGAAATTACATTTCCCAGAATACGAACTACTTTCACAAGGTTTATGTTTGCCACCAAAAAGCTATCAACCCCTTTATTGATTCATGAGAATAAATGGTAGACTCTCTCAATCACCAGTCTTCGATATGATGAACGCTTTCCTAAAATTTTGCCATATAATGGAAAATTCACCCGATTGTATCTTGATATGATTCATAAATCTTTGGTACACGGCGAAAACTCACTCCTATTACGCTTAATGAGAATCGAGTTCTGGGTTCCAAAATTGAAAAATCTGACAAAATTTGTTGTTCGTAATTGCAAGGACTGTGTGTTGCACTAACATACACGAAGTAAGCAAATTATGGGTTCTCTCCCTCCTGAAAGAACTTCCCTTTCACGCCCCTTATCTAATACGGGTCTTATGCAGGACGCGGCTGTATGTTAACGAAAGGTTACGTACTTGTTTTTATCTGTTTTGCAACGAAAGCTATTCATTTGGAAGTAACGAGTGAAATCTCTACCTCTTCGTTTTTGGCGGCATTCTCTCGTTTCTTCTCCCGTCGGGGGTGTCCAAATGCCTTATACTCTGATAGTGCATTCTTTGGAGCTGCGAACATTCTTGATAGAGACCAAATCAAATTTCTTCAATTAGTAAAGAAAAACCTTCTATCCCAGTATACTTTCCAGTCTATCAAATGGTTTTTCACTCCCCCTGCTGCCCCACACATGGGTGGGTTATGGGAAGCGGGTGTAAAAAGCTTTAAAACCCATCTCAAAAAAGTAACACACGCTCAAAAATTGAAATACCTGGTAGTAATTATACAATTTAGTAATTAAGATAATTTACCCCCCACCAGTGGAAACTAGGTCGTATAGAAAAGGTTATTTGTGGCCCTCTAACGCGAGAGGCGTTAGAGTTTTCGAATGTTTAGGGGGTAAAAACGGGTAAAATCGGTAACTCTATAACTCCCAAACTAATAAAGATACACAAAAAGTGGAATAGTTGTCGTTATTCATTTAAAAAATAATCGGACAGGTGTCTGGTACTTTTTTGAAAATCGGCTCTTTTAGGGAGAAAATGGGTAAAAACTGTATTTTGGTACTTTTTTGTCATCTTTGAAACCAATTAACATACAAATAAAATTTATGCCGTATTCATAACATATCAAAAAATAAATTTGGTACTTTTTTGAAATTCGAACGTTTAAAGGGTAAAAATACCTATTTTCGGTACTTTTTCATTAAACATTTTTTTATATTTATTGACATAACCATATGCGTATTTTAATATGGGATCTCACTATAATTTAGAAACTCATTGGAATACAATTTCTGATACTTCTATGGGTAAAAAAAGTACCAAAAAGGGGGTAAAAGCGGGAAATTACATTTTATTCAAACTTAATAATGAATTTTCCATTACATTAAACATAGAAACATCCTATGGGTAAGAATTCAAGAGGATGAACTTTGTGGTACTTTTTCTTCTTCTAATGGTACTTTTTGCATTTTCTGTAATATTTAACCTAGAAACATGAAATTAAATATGCATGGTCCGATGTGGGAAAGAATCCATAAGAGGGGTCTTTGTGGTAGTTTTTTGTTCTTCTAATGGTACTTTTTGAATTTTCTATAATATTTAAACTAGGAACACGGAATTAAAGATATGTGGCCCTAAATGAGTGAGAATTAATAAGAAGGGATTTTGTGGTACTTTTTCTTTCTTCTAAAGGTACTTTTTGAATTTTCTATAATTATGAACCTAGAAACATGAAATTAAGGACATGTGGTGCTAAGTGAATGAGAATCCATAACAGGAGACTTTGTGGTACTTTTTTTGTTCTTCTAATGGTACTTTTTGAATTTTCTATAAATATGAACCTAGAAACATGAAATTAAGGACATGTGATTTTGTAGTTCTTTTCCTTATTCTAAAATACTTTTTCGTTATTCTAATTTTAGAAATCTAATATTAAAGAGATATTGTTATTTATGAATGAGAATTCTCAAGCTCTATTAGTCAAATTCCCCTATACTAAAAAATAATAATAGGAATACTTTGGTAGTTTTTTAACTTTCGAATGTTAAAGATGTTAAAAACTGGTACTTTACTGGCACCCTATCAAACATGCCTTTTGTACTTTTCGAAAATCATATTTTAAGCTCGCAGAATATAAATAAACTTTGTAATTACATACTTACATACCCGTGTGTTTTATTGTTCTTGTTTTTTACCCACCACATAAAATAACTTTAAGTTCCCCGAACAAACAACAGCTATTGTTTTTTTTTAAGGAAATGCATAACATTTATGTATTAGCTATATTACCTATAGATTTATCTGTTGAATACAATTGGGTATTGTATTAGAAATTTGCTAATAGATGTTGGCAGGGTGGAGGGTATGATTTCTTCAAGGGGGCCAAATCTATAAAGAAATATTAAATTATAACCACTCGTAAGGGAGCAATTATAATCATAGGAAATAAATTTAAGGGTATTAGAGTAGATTCCATAGGTTGCTGGTTGTAGTTGCATAAAAAACTCACCTTTCTTTGGGTTGCTTGAGGAAATGAAGAGGTACGTATTTAGTTTAATTCAAATACAGGTTTATTTCTTTCCTTTTGTTTGGGTTTACACTTAACAAGTTTGGATTTATTTCAGGGGTAAGTATAAGTTTTAGATAAGTATAAGTTCTAGATTATGGTAAGTATAAGTGCTAGGTTAAGGTAAGTATAAGTTGTAGGTTTAGTTAGTGGTAAGTACGAGGGAGTGATCTTTACAAAGGCTTTTTTACAAGTGACTTTTAATAATTTCTTTTTAGGACAGCTTACTTACTAAGGAAGTAAGTAAGTTATTCCAATAATTTTCGGGCTTTTAACGAAACACGAATAAGCATTCAAATTTCCCTTTACAAATAATAAAAGGTGCTGCCCAATTTATACTTCTTACACTTAAAAAAATACTTATATTAATTGAATTAAGAAATTAATATAAAAATTATAATTTGATAATTATAATTTAAGTGTCAAACTATTTTGGACATGGCGCCGGCCTTGGCGTTAGCCACGAGACGTTGGGGTATCTTGGGCGCATAATACGTGGGCCAACGACCGTATAGCCTCAACTATGATTTTGGCATCTGGCGTTGCTGATAAGGTTGCTTGTTGGTTGAGTTGACGACTAGATGGCTGTTTATTAGCTTGTTGTTGTGGGTCTTCCCGTTCACGCTGACGAGGTCGACTAGTTTCATTTCCTCTGACCTGGCGAGTACGCTTACGACGTGGGTGCAATAATGTGTGATGAAACCGGTCACATACCCGACAGGTATCCATTGATGAACATGCTCTTAAGTCATGGCTTCTTGCCAAGCAATTTATGCAGTATGTGTGTCGTTCTACTACTTGCTCCCTCCGTTTTATGCTCATGCTGAGAAACTTCCGACAAAATCTCAGTGCGTGGAAGCGGTTGCACAATGCGCACTGGTAGGTGCCTGGGTCGCGTCTCCTTGTGCTGGTAGTGGCCTGGCTTCGATGACCTTGTGTCATGCGGGTGGCTTCAAGTCTTCTGTTATTCCTAGAGAGATAAAATTTAAACTATTTAATAAAATTAACCCTTTAGAGGAAGAAATCTATTAGAGTGAGTGTAATGAATGAGTAATTATTAAAATACAAATAAAAAAAAATTAATACATATAGAGTAGAAATGCTTAAATAAGAGGTAGAAAATGTATTAATTCATTTTGTGTGATAAATGTGATTTATATAGAGAAATTGTGGGAAAGAGCATGTTGTAGCCTTAAGATTTACATGGAGATGGTACTTCATTTTCACAGGGAAGTAGACACAACTTAACAATAGGGCGAGTTATGATTCCAGTAGCTATGCGTACATCAGCTGTTCGTATGTTATTGTCGGCACCTGGGAAAGTTTTGTCAACTCTTCCTAAACGCCATTCGTGGGGTGGTAGTAAATCATCCATTACAACTACCAGATCCCCAACTTGAATGTTTGGGGCATGGTTCCTCCATTTATAGCGCTTGTGTAGATTTTTGAGATAATCTTCTTTCCATCGTATGGAAAATTGATGGTGAATTGCCTTTAACTTTTCCCATCTATTTATGAGGGACATATTCTGAAAACTCTGTTCTGGAAATGCCATTAAGGGAGCGCCTCTTAAGAAATGACCTGGAGTCAAGGCAGTGAGATCTGTGGGATCTTCAGATAGTGCTGATATTGGGCGAGAATTGAGAACTCCCTCGATTCTGGCTAAGACAGTGGCGAATTCTTCATAAGTGAATCTTTGAGAACCTGCAACACGCTTAAAATGAAATTTAAAGCTTTTAACTGCGGCTTCCCATAAACCGCCCATATGAGGAGAGTGTGGCGGTATAAATTTCCATTCAAACCCATGAGTTATATACTTCTGAGATATGTCTTGGGCTATGTTCTTAACAACAGTAGAAAACTCCTGTTCCAGTGCTCTACTACAACCGAGAAAATTTCTACCATTATCAGTTACTACCCTTTGGGGTAGACCTCGCCTCCCAACGAAACGACTAAATGTAGCTTCAAACGCTGCAGAGGACAAATCCGAGCAGGGTTCTAAATGTATAGCTTTCGTGCTAAAACAAACGAAAACACTGGCGTAACCTTTAATATAGGGGGATTTTCTTAATGTGGAAGTTTTTAACTCGAATGGGCCCGCAAAATCAACGCCTGTTATTTGAAAGGGTAGCGACAAGTTACATCTTTCTGGAGGTAACGGTGCCATTATTTGTGAACATGGCTGCTGTTTGTATATTATGCAAATTTTGCAGTTACGTATTATCTTTTTAATACGCGGTTTAAGCCTGAATATGAAATATTCAGTTTGTATTATTCTGGGCATTTGACTACATTGAGCATGATATAGAAACTTGTGCAAATGAGTAAGATATAACTGACAAAATCTTGAGTTTCCTGGCAGAATAACGGGATAGCGTTCTCCATAAGGAAGAGAAGATTGGGTTAATCTACCATTTACTCTTAGAATTGAGTTTGGATCGAGAAATGGATTCAGAGTTTTTATAGGGCTTTTGTTAAAAATGGTTTGTGAGTTTATGAGAAGATGATATTCTTCAGAATAGAAACTTTTCTGGGCTAAAATAATAAGTCGAAATTTTACAAAGTTCATTTCTTGCTGAGTTAAATCGCTTTGTGTTGTTATTTGAGTATTCGGTCTCCGATTTTTTAAAGATTTGTTGAAGAATCTGAAAATGTAGCAAATAACGCGTAAAGCTCTGGTGTATGACGAAAAGTTTTGTAAAATATCCTCTAATTCAACGTTAATGTGTAGGGATTGCGTTTCTATTGGTTTTGAGACATAGTATAGGGGATTTCGTTTGGGCCATGATGACGGGGGGTTAGTTAACCATACGGGTCCATGCCACCAAAGTGAATTATGGGCAAGCTCTTTAGAACTACAACCACGAGTTCCGAGATCTGCAGGGTTGTCGTGACTTGGGACATGTCTCCACACTACATCTGGTGCCAAAAGATGAATTTGCGAAATTCTATTTGCCTCATATGTTTCCCAAGTTGAAGGAGCCTTGGAAAGCCATCCGAGAACTATTGATGAATCTGTCCATAGGTATGTTTCCATAGACTTGAATTTTAGAGTAGGCTTCACATATTTCAGTAGTTTTGCTAAGAGGAAAGCACCATTGAGTTCTAGTCTTGGAAGACAGACTGTTTGAATGGGAGCAACTTTACATTTTGCTATTAATAAATTTGCAAAGGTAGTGTTCGTGCGAGTTTGACATCTTATAAATATTGTTGCGCAGTATGCAGATTTCGAGGTATCTGAGAACCCATGAATTTGAATCGTGTCTGAAGGGGTATATTGCAACCAACGAGGTATAGATATAGTTTCTACTTTAGTCAAGTCTTGAGCAAGGAAATTCCATTTATTAAGAGAAAAGTTTGCAACACTTAACGAGTGAACATATATTTTTTGCGTCTACTTATAGTTACTTTTTTAAATTAAAAAAAAAAAAAAGTGTTATTTAATCTAATAAATAAAAAAACTAATTGTTTATCAAAACAAACAGCAAAGAACAATAATAAATAAAAGTATGTCTGGTAAAGCTCGTCGAAGTTTAAAAACAAATAAAATTCTTTGTGGACAATGTAGAATGGAGATAAAAGAAAATGAAGATAGTATTGAATGTGACAAGTGTGCCAAAATATTTCATGTAATATGTACCTCTCTTGATAAACGTCAATTTACACATTTAGTAAACAATGAGAGTGAAGATTTTTATTGTAATTTCTGTAGCGAAGGTGGCGAAAGTGTAAAAAAAGAACTGTGTGAAATAAAACAACAACTAAGTAAACTAGATCAGCTGTCTGAGCTACAAGAAACAATGAACTTTATGTCAAAACAATATGATGAAATATTACGAGGGGTGGCCGAAAATATAAAAAAAATTGATGCAGTACAAAAAGAAAATAAAATTTAAAAAAATTAAGTTAAAATATTAAAAGAATCTGTAAAAGTTTTAAATGATGAACGTGTTAAAAACAATTGCTTAATTAACGGAGTGGTCTTAAAAGAAAATGAAACAGCTGTTGACACTTTAATTGAAATGTCCAAAAATGTAGGTGTAGAACTAACAGAAAATAATGTTGAAGAAGCATTTGTTTTCAAAAGTAAAAATTCTGCAAATAAAAAACAAGTGATGTTTGTTAAGTTCGACTCTAAGAAATCAAAAGACAAATTAATGTCAGTAAAATCTAAATTAAAAGAAAATGATGAGACCAAAAATATTTTTATTAATGATTACTTGAGTAAGGAAACGCTAAATGTTTTAAGATATGCAAAAGCACTAAAAAATGTTGGCTATTTGTCAGTTTATACCTATAATGGAAAGGTGTATGTTAAGAGAAGCGCAATATCTAAACCCAAATTAATAAGAAATGAGGAGGAAGTTGATAGTTTGTTGTTGGCAGCCACAACTAATCCAACACGACGCAGATCAAATCTTCATGGAACTGTAATAAGAGAGGATACTGATGATGATGACAATCGTTCAGCTTTCTTGTCTCCGGATAATAATTAAAAATATTATTGTTTTCTTTTTTTTTTAATATTGATTAAAATTTAATTTTATTTTTTTATATTTTTATGAATAAACACTTTAAAAATTTCAAAACGTTTAAAAATTATTGTAATTCTTTAAATTTTGCCATACTACATATTATTTCTGTTAATATAAGAAGCATTTCTGCTATTGATAAATTTAATGAATTTAAGATGTTAATATCAAAATTTCCAAATCTACCTAGCATCATTGCTGTACAAGAGAAATGGTTTTCTTCAAACTTAACGCAAATCTATAATATTTTTGGTTACAATGCTGTTCATTGTTGTAGATCGGATGGATATGGAGGAACGTCAATTTTTATACATAATAGTTTAAAATACCAAACAGAACTTTGTGAAAGTAAAGATTTTATTGAATCTATTACCATATCATTGCAAAACATTAAAATTAATGGAAGAATTTTAAAATTTACATCCTTTTATAAATCCCAGAAGTGCTGTTTTGCTAAATTTACTGCCTTCATTGAAAAATTATTAACATTATGTGGAAGAAGCCCTGGCATAGTTGTTTGTGATTCGAATATTGATATGGTAGAAAATCCGTTATCATTTGATTTAAAAAACTTACTATCTACTTTTTGTTATCAAAATTGCCACACTTTAAAAACACGACCAGTATCTGGTACATGTATTGATCACGTTTACAGTAACATAACACAAAACTTTTTTATAGATACTATTGCCTGTAACTTAACAGATCATCATATAATTTCATGTAAGATTCAAACACAAATTTCCAGTAATTGTGAATATGTTAAAACAGTAACAAATGTTTGTAATTATGAGTTAGCAAATTTGAAGCTTAACAATTTGTTGCAGTCGTATCAAGAATCCGGTAATTCGTCTGAAGATAACTTAAAAATTATAACTTATATTTCAACAGCAGCTAAAAATTCTACATCGAAAAATGTTGAAAGGAAGTTTATAAAAACCGAAATAATTCCTTGGATGAATGAAAATTTGCAAAAACTAATTAAATACAAAAATAAATTATTGAAATTAAGAAGAAAACGAAAATGTAATGTTGATAGTAGATTGCAGCAGTATTATCAGGAAAGCTTGTAGAGAATGTATGAATAATTTTTATTCTGATAATTTAAGTCAAATTCAACAAAATCCAAAAAAGTGTTGGAAATTCCTAAGTGAAAATCTTGGTCGAAAAATTAAAAAGGAAGTAAATATAAAGGATGCCAATGGAGATTTTATTGCAGATGATCAAAATGTGTCATGTTTTAAATCAATATTTTCTTGAAGTTTCGAAAAAATTAAAAGAACAAATTCAAACATTACCAGGTGACTCGTGCAATAACTTAAGAACATTAACAATATGTCAAAACACGTTTAGATTTACCCATACGACTTCCACAGAAATAAATGACATTATTTCAAACCTAGATCTTACCAAAAGTTATGGACATGATGAAATTTCACCTAAAATGCTATTCAAATGTAGAAATGTGATTATGCCTTACCTCTTAGGAATTTTCAATAACATAATTGATACTACAGTGTACCCAAATGTATTAAAAATTGCTAAAATCATACCTATACCCAAGGAAAACAATGCTACACTAATGGAAAAATATAGACCAATAGCTTTATTACCAATAATTGATAAAATATTTGAAAAAATTCTCCATAAACAATTATTATCATACTTCGATGAAAATAAATTGTTATTTGAATACCAGTACGGTTTTAAAAAAGGAAGTGGCACAGAAGAAGCTGTGGTTAATATTATTAACAACATTTGCCAAGGTTTGGATAATGGATTTTGCGGTGTGGCTGGCATTTTTTATGATTTGTCAAAAGCTTTTGATCTTATTGATCATGAAATAATGATTGAAAAACTATGTTATTATGGTCTTAATCAAAGCGCGTTATATCTACTAAAAAGCTATTTAACAAACAGGCAGCAATATGTAGAAATTAATAATCTAAAGAGTAGTTTCGGTGCTGTTGAATATGGAGTTCCACAAGGAAGTGTATTAGGTCCCCTATTATTTGCAATTTACCTTAATGACATACAAAATCTTCAACTATTTGGAAAGCTTTTTATCTTTGCTGATGACATCAGTGTGTTTTATCCGTATAAACATGAAATTGTTTTGAAAACCCATATGGAATATGATGCAGCATTAATTACAGAATATATGAGAATTAACAAACTCAGCTTAAATGCTAAAAAGACTAAACTAATAAGATTCAGGCCGTATTCGCTAAATGAACAAAGTTTTAACATATTTGTAGATGGAAACAAAGTAAATGAAATTTCTAATACAAAATTTCTTGGTATACATTTACAAAGTAATCTTTCATGGGACATTCATGTTCAACATCTGAAATCAAAAATAGTATCTGCCACTGGTTTGCTTTATAAATTCAAAAACAAATTTAATACAAAAACAAAACTCATAATTTATAACGCTTTGATTCACAGCCACTTAAATTACTTGCCTGGTATATATGCCTGTAAAAGAAGCAAGGAGCTGAAATCATTGCAAAGATGCCAGAATAAAGCGCTAAAAACTGTTTATAATATGCCACTAACTTTCCCGACAGTATCTCTGTATAGAAATGTAGCTGTCACGGTACTACCTGTATATGGACTTTATAAATTTCGTCTATTAACATACGTTTTTAAATCTTTAAACAATATTGGATATCATACTATTTTATTTTCAAGAAATCAATCAATACATAACACCAGAAATACTATGGATCTGAGAGTAGCAAGATGTCGATTGGAAACAACAAAGCAGAGAATAGAACACGTGGGAAGTTTGGAATATAATAATCTTCCACAAAATATAAAAAATGCTCAAAGAATTGCAATATTTAAAAAATTGGTTAAAGAATATTTGCTTGGAAATGTAGAAATGCTTCTTCCGTAATTATTTATGTATGAATATTATAAAATTTGCATATATATATATATATATATATATTTTTATCTATCAATTATTTTTTTTTTTTTTTCTTTTTTTATTATTAATGAATTAAACATGTAATTTAATTTTGCCAACTCGTCTCAAATATGTCCAAGTGACGCTGAGACCTTATTACTTTTGTATTAAACATTTTTTTATTGAAATAAAATATACAGTTAGGGACAAAACTATTTGTACACCTCATATATTTCGTATACCTTCACGCACATTTTCAACAGATCCGCTGTTGTTATACTTGCTTACAATGTATTGTACTGTGGAATGTTGCAAATTTACTAAATTACTTATATTCCGGAGAGATTTTCCTTTTTTATGTTCATCAATAATTAAATTTTTAATATCCAAACTCAACTCTTTTCGCTTTCCCATTTTTGATGTGCTTATTATTCAAAACGTTAAAACCAACTTCTTATTTTGTAAAATAAAACTCGATTAACGAAGAAAATATAACGGTATTTAAAAAAAATCATCATACAAGAGTCCAACGTACAAATAATTGTACAAAGTACTGATGTACAAATACTTTTGTCCCAAAGATTTTTACTTAAATTGTACTTTTTTTTAACAATGTGTTATATATTAATTTATTTTTTATCAAATAATTCAATAAAAATGGACCTGAATTAAAACTACATATAATAATTTTTTATTCTTTATAAATTATTGAAGATATACGAAATGCATGGGTGTACAAATAGTTTTGTCCCTAACTGTATATAAAAAAAAAAAGAGAATCTTGAGAAACTTCATCATCCCATTGTAATCCTTCCAACCATAATTGTTGCATCAAAATTTTTGCTCTGATGATTATAGGAGCTAACCATCCCGCAGGATCAAACAATTTTGCCACTGCCGAGAGAATTTGGCGTTTTGTTATCTTATTGACTTGAGCAATTTCAGAGAAATTATATGTGAATGAGTCATTGAGCGCATTCCATTTGATACCAAGTGTTTTGGTAGAACTTGTTTCATGGAAGCGGAGAAAATCCAGATCATATAGATCTTCTTTTGGCAAATGAGAGAGAAGTTTGGGATTATTTGCTGTAATCTTTTTCAATGGGAATCCTGCTTCACTTAATGCTTTTTTAATTTGAATTTGAGAATCAAGAGTTTCTTCTATGGTGTAGCCACCAGACAGAATATCATCAACATACGTTTCCGTACGGAGGATTGATGATGCTTTCGGGTATTCAGATTCTATATCTGTAGCCAATTGTAAAAGGGTACGTATGGCGAGAAATGGGGCACAGTTTATATCAAAAGTGACTGTTTTTAACTGAAAATCTCTTACAGTGCTGTCGGGTTTGGTTTGAAACAAAATCCTTTGATATGGTCTATCATCTGGGTGTATGAGTATTTGGCGATACATTTTTTGTATATCGCCACTAAATACAAATCGATATTTTCTCCAATTAAGTATGGTTGTGATTAAATCACTTTGGAGAGTAGGACCAGTATAAAGAACATCATTTAATGAAATTTGAGATTTTGTTTTTCTTGAAGCGTTGAATACTACCCTCACTTTGGTAGTTTTGTGTTCAGGGCGCACAACTGCGTGATGAGGTAAATAATACGAATAATATTTGTCATGAGACACTATTTCTTGAGAGCTACATTCTTCCATATGATCTAGAGACAAATATTCTTCCAGAACTGAATTGTATTGGTTATGTAATTCTGGATCTTTTGCCAATGTTTTTTCCATTCTGGAATATTGTGCAAGAGCCACAAATCGCGAAGACCCAAAAAATAATTCTGTGGGAAATTCTGTTTTAAATGGCAATCTAACTATGTATCTACCATTCTTATTGCGTTTAGTTGTTTGGGTATAGAATTTCTCACAGAATTCATCTTCAACCGAGCTTGAGGGAATTGACGGGATTTCTTCTTCTTCCCAAAACTTTTTTAAGAGAATATTCAGTTCTGAGTTTTCACAAGTGTTAACTTCTGTGGTAAAGGATTGAATTGTGTCAGTTTTCATGGGACCACTAAGTACCCATCCAAAGATAGTATTGTACGCCGATGTTTTGCCACAAATATTTTTCTTAATCCCATCAAGATTTATATAATGTTCGTAATCGTTGCCTAAAATCAAATCTATTTGGGAAGATTTGTTAAAAGTTGGGTCCGCTAGATCTAACATTTCTAGATCTTTTGTGTTTGGTATTTGAAAAGTATAAGCTGGGAGTCTCTTAGTTACTTTTGGCAAGATTATTGCTCTTATAGGGATTGTCATATTTGTCCGTTTAGCATATAATGTGAACTCACATTCCTTGCTTGCAGCCTGTTTTTGGCCACCAATACCTATAATTTCAAAGTGGGACTTTTTGTAAGGGAGCTGAAGACGATTTCTAATTCTTTCAGCCAAGAAAGTTCGTTGAGAACCGGGGTCAATTAAAGCCCTAATTGTGAATAGTTCGCCTCTACATTTTATCTGCATTAATGCTGTTCTTAAAATAATGTTTTCATTGCTAGTAGAGCAATTGGCTTGAACATGTTTAGATGTACTTGGCTGTTCATTCTTAGATTCAATATTTGTAATATTTGGAGAAAATTTTTGAGAATTATCGATTGTGTTTGAGATATTTTGAGTGCTTCCGTTATTATGGGTAGTATTTTGATTTCTTCTTGACATGTGTAAGAGTGTATGATGAGGTTTTTTTGCAATATAGGCATGTGCGTTTACTTTTGCAATTTGCCTTAATGTGGGAGTGTCCCAAACAATTATTGCAATATCTGTTTTTGAATACAAAATCTACCCTTTCCTGTACCGAGAAGGAACGAAACTTTGGGCAGGTTCTGATTGTATGATCTTCATCACATAATTTGCAAGATAACTCTAAGTTTTCTTGTGATACATATGTTTGTACGTTCGGAGATTTCGATAGCGATAAGCCATCTTTCGAGTTTTTGATACTTGTAAGGCGCTCTACTGCTTCGTATCTACCTACGAGAAACTCTGACATTTGAGACCACTTTGGAAGCTCGGGGGGAGATGTGAGTGACTGTTCCCATAGGGTTAGAGTTAAATCTGGTAGTTTAGTGGATATTAATCGAATGAGAATAGGATCCCAACTTTCGACTTCGACACCAAGGGTTCTGAGAGTTGCAAGAGAATCATTCACAGAAGATTGAATTCTTCTAATAGATTCACTGTTTTCGTTAGTGGCGGAGGGAATGTCAAAGAGAATTTTGATCTGATTATCTACTAAAACTCGTTTGTTTTCGTAGCGGGATTTCAATGCATTCCATGCGAGATCAAAATTATCATTTGAAAGGGGATATCGTTTTACTATATCTCCCGCTTCACCTCTAGTTTTATTACGAAGATGGTACAACTTTGTAACGGGCGAGAGTTTTGAGTGATTAATGTACACAGCCTTGAACATATCACGAAACAAAGGCCACTGTTCATAACTACCTTTAAATACTTCTGTATCACAGGGGGGTAGTTTAATGCAATCGCTTGAGTTAGTTAGCGCTATATTTTGCGCTAAAGCTTGAGTTGGAATAGAATACCGGGATGTAGACTGAAATCCTGGGATATTTGAGGTTTCTAAACGCGATACTTTTATCAAATCCATAATTTGAGACGAACAGTGATAATATGCGCTAACACACGCATCAAACTCACTTTTCGCTTGAACTTTAAATTCTGACTCAACCGAGTCATCTTGGGATAACATAAGATCTTGGTAGGAAATGTCCAATTTAGACCATCTTGTTTCTAGGTCCCTCAACTTGACTTCAAGTACTGATTCAGTTTGTTCTTCTACATCGGTTTTGTTGAATACATCGCAAAATTGGAGCAGATGCTCACAATCGAATAAAAACCGATTTTTGTGAGGATGAGTAGATGAGCTATTAGAAGCAACAGACATGTTAGATGTATTGGGCATATTGTAGAGAAAACAGTAAATTCAGTTAGAGGGTATTTTTTGTCTTTTTTATTTATTTTAATAGTTTAGAAAAAATTTATTTTTTATTTTCTAACCTGCAAGGGTACAAGATAATTTGTATATATATATATATTGGTATATGTCCAGATATGCTATATAGTGTTAATACGAGGGAAAATATATGATTTTCAGGTTGTTGTTATAGAAAAAAATATGAGGACTATTTTTCGTATAAACCTTTGAGAATTTCAAACAAATCCTTTTGTGGTAAAGTTTCAGAAAATCAACGTGATTATAGAGATGAAAAATTAATTTTTATGATCTTAATTAAAGTTTCTATTAGAGAAAGAAATGGTTTTTCAATCAGTAAGAAGTTTGACTTCAAAACAATAGATATCAGTCGATATTTCTTGGGTATACAAACTTTTTAAATTCAAACAAATTTCAATTAAATTTTATGAAAAAAATAAATATTTCTCCTTTTTATTTAGTTTGTTATTTATTAGTTTAAGTAATGAATATTTTAATTTTCCTAAACAAAATAGTGTATTTGGGATAATAGATTCCTAATGAAGAATGTTCTCAGTTTTCTACTTTCTGTTGTTTAGTTAATTTGTTTTTGTTTTATGATTATTATTATTTTTTTCTGAAAAAATTATTTGATTTTAAGCAAAATTTTGGATTTTCGGATATTTTATCATAAATGCGATTTATTTTTCTTTGATAGTTCTTTGTTTTCCTCTTTATTATATAAATCAGAATAATTTATGACTCAAATATAATTTTTAAATTTTAAATTACAATAAAATTACCCACTGGTAACCCTAAACGAAAAGTAATGTAAATCACTGCAGAGATGGAGAATTATTAAATTGAGATTACCTCTACCAATTTTGATTTTCTTCTAAAATATATTGAACTGCCGTAACAATAAATAATATTTAGTTAAAATATATATATATATATATTTTTTTTTTTTTTTTTGTATAATTTATTAACTGTTGTATTTTTAAAAATATTTCTAGCATCAACATATGTACATATTAAATATCATATATATCATCTTTGCCATCCCTGTCTGTTTTCACAAATTTACTGTTTCCCTTTCTTCTTTTTGCTAGTATATCACTCTTCGTGTTTTCTCTTTATGTATGTAGTTTTTTTTTTTTTTTTTCTTTCTGACAAAATGTATTTTTTTTTCTTTCTGTTTAAAGAGTTTTTTTATACCCTACACCACCATAGGTGGGGAGGGTATTATGCGTTTGTGCTGATGTTTGTAACACCCAAAAATATTGGTCTAAGACCCACCTTAATTTATACCAATCGGCTTAGAATCATTTTCTGAGTCGATTTAACGATGTCCGTCCGTCCGTCCGTCTGTCCGTCTGACCGTCTGTCCGTCCATGTAAACCTTGTAATCAAACTACAGGTCGCAATTTTGAATCAAAATTAATGAAATTTTGTACACAGGTTTCTTTTGGTCCAGGGACGAAGTCTATTGAAATTGGTTATGATCGGTCCATTATTTCACCTAGCCCCCATACAAATGTCCTCCCGGAAAAGGGTTTAACGATCATAAATCCCTTAAATATAGCAATATTTTAATGAAATTTGGAACATATAAGTTCTATATAAGTCTAAATAAGTGTGCCGATTTTTAAAAAGATCGGTCCATAATTAACCATAGCTCCCATATAAACCCCTTTTCAGAAAATCACTTTAAAGGGCATAAATCCAATTAAAATGTTAGTATCAAGTTAATATTCGACACAAAGAAGTTTTATATGAACATAAATGATAGTTCCAAATTTTACAAAGATCGGTCCATAATTTACCATAGCTCCCATATAAGGCCATCTTTCGGGAATCACCCAAAAGTGAATAAATTCATATAAATGTCAGCATCAACGTAATATTCTGTATTCGTATGTTTTATTTTACACTTATGAGTATCGGTCCACATCTGACTCCAAGTCAAGACCCCTCCCCGAATTATAATGTACAGAATGGTGTAGGGTATCATATGGTCGGGCTTGACCGACTATATCTTTTTCTCTCGTTTTTTTTTTTTTTTTTTTGTTTTTAAATGTGTAAAATCTGTAAATCTGTAAAATTTTTGAAAAAAGAAAACTCTTAATGATTTAAGAAATAAAATTTTTATTTTCTAAGTGCATTTATTTACTAATGGGACACAACACAAATAATTTTTCAAAGCTTATCTTATTAATAAAGCACAATAGATTAAGACTGCTATCGGCAAAATAGTGCACACGGGCGAATTATCTCTTAATTTTGTTACATCTATGTGCTCTTACATGTGAAGAGAGAATAATAATTTATTTATTTTATATATTTTTAATACTTTTTTAAGCAAATTGTTGTAAAATTCAATTATAGTTTTTATTACAGACCATAAATAGTTTAAAAGCAAAAAATATTATCTATATATATAAAAGAGTAACGTGACTGACTGACTGACTGACTGACTGATTCATCATCCCACAGCCCAAACGGCTGAAGCTAGAGACACGAAATTTGGAACGTAGGTAGGTCTCCCACCATATAGATCCACTAAGACGGGATTTTTGGAAATTCGAATGTTTAGGGGGTAAAAAAGGGTAAAAACGGGTAAAATCGGTAACTTTATATCTCCCAAACTAATAAAGATACAAAAAAAGTTGAATAGTTAACGTTATTCATTTAAAAAATAATTGGACAGGTGTCTGGTACTTTTTTGAAAATCGGCCGTTTTAGGGAGAAAACGGGTAAAAACTGTATTTTGGTACTTTTTTGGCACCATATGTATCTTTGAAACCAATCAACATACAGATAAAATTTATATCGTATTCATAACTTATCAAAAAATGAGAAATACAAATTTGGTACTTTTTAGAAATTCAAGCGTTTAAGGGGTAAAAATCGTACCTATTTTTGGTACTTTTTTCATAAAACATTTTTTTATATTTATTGAAATATTCATATGAATATTTTAATATGGGATACCTCTACAATTTAGAAATTTATTGGAATACAATTTTTGATACTTCGATGGGTGAAAAAAAGTACCAAAAAAAAGGGGTAAAGGCGGGAAATTACATTTTATTCAAAATTAATAATGAATTTTCAATTACATTAAACATAGAAACATGAAATTAAGAAAATGTAGATAGGAATTCACAAGAGTGGAATTTGTGGTACTTAAAGATACGTGGTCCTGTGGCTAAAAATTCAAGAGGATGGACTTTGTGGTACTTTTTTCTTCTTCTATTGGTACTTTTTTTAATTTTCTGTAATATTTAACCTAGATACATGAAAATAAATACGCATGGTCCGATGTTGTAAAGAATTCTCAAGGGGGGACTTTGTGGTACTTTTTTGTTCTTCTAATGGTACTTTTTGAATTTTCTATAATATTTAACCCAGAAAAATGAAATTAAAGATATGTGGCCTTAAATGAATAAGAATCCATAAGAGAGGTTTTTGTGGTCCTTTTTTGTTCTTCTAATGGTACTTTTTGAATTTTCTATAATTATGAACCTAGAAACATGAAATTAAGGATATGTGGTCCTAAATGAATGAGAATTCATTAGAGGGGACTTTGTGGTACTTTTTTTTTCTTCTAATGGTACTTTTTGAATTTTCTATAATATTTAAAGTAGAAACATGAAGTTAAATATGCATGGTCCTATGTGAGAAAGAATTCACAAGAGGGGTCTTTGTGGTACTTTTTTGTTCTTCCAATGGTACTTTTTAAATTTTCGGTAATATTTAACCTAGAAACATGAAATAAGGATATGTGGTCCTAAATGAATGGGAATCCATAAGAAGGGACTTTGTGGTACTTTTTTGTTCTTCTAATGGTACTTTTTGAATTTTCTATAATTATGAACCTAGAAACATGAAATTAGGTATATGTGGTCCTTAGTTAATGAGAATCCATAAGAGGGGACGTTGTGGTACTTTTTTGCTATTTTAATGGTACTTTTTGAATTTTCTATTATATTTAACCTAGAAATATGAAATTAAGGACATGAAGTGCTAAGTGAATGAGAATCCATAAGAGAGAACTTTGTGGTACTTTTTCGTTCTTCTAATGGTACTTTTTGAATTTTTTATAATATTTAACACAGAAACATAAAATTAAAGATATTTGGTCCTAAATGAATGAGAATTCATTAGAGGGGACTTTGTGGTACTTTTTTGTTCTTCTAATGGTACTTTTTGAATTTTCTATAATATTTAAAGTAGAAACATGAAGTTAAATATGCATGGTCCTATGTGAGAAAGAATTCACAAGAGGGGTCATTGTGGTACTTTTTTGTTCTTCCAATGGTACTTTTTAAATTTTCGGTAATATTTAACCTAGAAACATGAAATAAGGATATGTGGTCCTAAATGAATGGGAATCCATAAGAAGGGACTTTGTGGTACTTTTTTGTTCTTCTAATGGTACTTTTTGAATTTTCTATAATTATGAACTTAGAAACATGAAATTAAGGATATGTTGTCCTAAATGAATGGGAATCCATAAGAAGGGACTTTGTGGTACTTTTTTGTTCTTCCTACGGTACTTTTTTAATTTTCTATAATTCTGAATCTAGAAACATGAAATTAAAGATATATGCTCCTAAATGAATGAGAATCCATAAGAAGGGACTTTGTGGTATCTTTTTTCGTTCTTCTAATAGTACTTCTTGAATGTTCTGAAATTTTCATCCTTAGAAACATAAAATTGAAAATGTAAGGTCCTAAGTGAATCAGAAACCTTTAAATGGATTTTTTGGTCCTTTTTCTTTATTCTAATATACTTTTTCGTAATTCTGATATTTATTTTTCATTATTCTAAGATTATAAACCTGAAATTAAAGAGATATTGTTATTTATGGATGACATAACACCATTATTAAAAATGTTCCCAAGGGAGTTAAGAATCTTAGTTTAAATTTATTATATAGTATAGTTTTTATAAAAAAATGTCCGCTGACGAAGTAGCGGGTTTACAGCTCGTTAATTATAAGTTTTAAAATTGTTTCTGTGAAAATTCTAAGAGCACGGAAACAATAGCATAAAGAACGTAAAATTTAAGAGCGTGGTTCCCTGGATTAAGAGCACTGTTTACTTGAATATTAAGAGAGACTTACTTGATCAAAGAGAAAACGTAATCCACAGTTAAATTTGGTGGTAGATTTTTCTTGATGTACTCTTCTTTTTAACACTTCACTTAAGCTCTTTGCTTCGTTGTTTTTCCTTTATATTTTAAAATTGTACTTTAATTTGGCTTTTAATAATTTTTAAGAATTTGTGTTTTTCATAAAACAATATGTATGTAATTATTTATATATATATATTTTTTTTTTATTGGTTAATTCTCTTTCCTTCTTTACTTTTTTTAACTCTAAAAAAAACAACACTAGTTATATTTCCTTATTCTTTTCTTATTTGATTGTGCTTTCTGTTATGTACAAATCTTTGTATGCAAGTTTAGTAGGGGAGCTAACTTTCTTGTTATGTACATATGTATATACATATATATGCAGTTTGGAAATTATACGTGTGTATATATTTGGTGACGAGAAAAAATAGCGGTTTGTATATGCAAATATATAAACAGTAAGGGGAAACAATTTTTAGTGGTTTGTATATAGTATTTATGTATTAAAAGTAACGTTTTTTTTTTTTTTTTTTTTTGCTTTACTTTAAATATTTAAGAACCGATCGCGCTATATTTTTATATAATTAGTTATTGTGTTAACACATATATACATATGTACATACATATATTTGAAATGAAATTAATTATATTAAAACTTTTTTTCCTTTATTTTATTAATTTTCCCGTACCGTTTTGGCTACGTAAATCTACTTCTTTTTTTTTACTATTATTATTTTCATAAACATGTACATTTATTTATATTTTTCAACCTGTGTGTTTCTTTTACATACACGATTTTAATTAGTTTAGTTGTGATCTTTTTTATTTGTTCTTTTTAACGATCTTAAAATTTAACCCGTTTTTGTTATTGTTAATATTTCTTTTATACTCACTGTATGGTTGCTTTATTTATACTGATGAACTTGATTTGTTATTTTTCATGCTTTACCTCATTGTTCTCTTCCTTTTTTTTTGGTGGTGTTTTTTTTTTTTTTTTTTGCTCACTTTTTGATTATTGCAGAGATGGTGAAAGGACCATGAATACAATTGGGTATTGTATTAGAAATTTCCTAATAGATGTTGGCAGGGTGGAGGGTATGATTTCTTCTAGGGGGCCAAATCTATAAAGAAATATTAAATTATAACCACTCGTAAGGGAGCAATTATAATCATAGGAAATAAATTTAAGGGTATTAGAGTAGATTCCATAGGTTGCTGGTTGTAGTTGCATAAAAAACTCACCTTTCTTTGGGTTGCTTGAGGAAATGAAGAGGTACGTATTTAGTTTAATTCAAATACAGGTTTATTTCTTTCCTTTTGTTTGGGTTTACACTTAACAAGTTTGGATTTATTTCAGGGGTAAGTATAAGTTTTAGATAAGTATAAGTTCTAGATTATGGTAAGTATAAGTGCTAGGTTAAGGTAAGTATAAGTTGTAGGTTTAGTTAGTGGTAAGTACGAGGGAGTGATCTTTACAAAGGCTTTTTTACAAGTGACTTTTAATAATTTCTTTTTAGGACAGCTTACTTACTAAGGAAGTAAGTAAGTTATTCCAATAATTTTCGGGCTTTTAACGAAACACGAATAAGCATTCAAATTTCCCTTTACAAATAATAAAAGGTGCTGCCCAATTTATACTTCTTACACTTAAAAAAATACTTATATTAATTGAATTAAGAAATTAATATAAAAATTATAATTTGATAATTATAATTTAAGTGTCCAACTATTTTGGACACATTTATTACATTTTTGGGCAAATTCATAGCTGTATTAATAGAAGCAATTAAAGTACATAAATGTCAAAAAGATTTAATGCAGGTTCGTAAAATCTCAGTTAATATTGATATATATGTATTTAAAAATTTTGCACAAAATTTTATGTAAAATATTTTCCAGGTTATTTAATTTTTGTTGGAAACATTTTATTTCGTGTATTTCGATTTTTGGCACATGTCCTTGTTCTGACGCTGTAGGACAAATTGTGGTATAAGTAACGTTTTTTGAAAATTTTGTTCGAACACATCACTTTTTTGACAAAAACCAAGTATGAGGAAATATATCCACGACCTTTTTCTATCAGATGGTATATTTCGATTTTTTATTTGGACTTAATAGGCCGAATAATGTAATAATTAATTAATAATTTTCGAGCAATTTGAATGATAAAAATAAAACTAATTTAAATAATATAATGCAAAATAATTGAAATAAAAGAAATATGTTGTATTCATTCCATAAATTTTTCAACAAAAATTATTTGAAATTTGTTTAAAACATTTTATGTAAAAAGTTTGTGGGAATTCATTCAATAAACTTTTACAGATTGCAGTGATGTTGCCATATTTTGCACAAAACGTAGTACTAAATTCATATAATTTGACTTGGTTGCACTTAAATTTTTATCTGCAAAGTTGAGAATTCTCATTTCTAGTCTGTACAAGAGAGTTTGTTGAAAAAATTTTTTAGTCAATGAAAAAGGAAGAAGAATAAGTTTGTTGGACAGTTTGTCTTCCTCTTGTGCGTATCTTCTACATCCTTAGATAACTCGCCTATGTTTGTAAAATACTTTCGGCATTATCAGTCAATTTGGTTTCATTTAATTTAAAAATGTAATTTGGAAAACTGATTTCACAAAGAAGCACTATAAGGTAAGCTTGAATCTGAGAAAAAAATATTAAAATTTTTATTTCTAGTATTTTGGATCACCAAATGTACCTCCCGTTTTTATACCCACCATCAAAAAGATGGGGGTATATTGATTTTGTCAATCCGTGTGTTACATGTCGAAGGAATCATTTAAGACCCCATGTCCTGGTTAGATTCTGAGTCGATCTAGCTATGTTCGTCCGTCTGTTGAAAGCAGGATAGGGCTCGAACGGGACAACGTAGGGGGACGAAATTTGGCACAAATATTTGTCTTATATAAGGTTTGTGTGGGATTGAAAATGGGCAATCGTTAATAAACAAAAATGTTATGGGCTAAAAACTAGAAACACAGGGTGTCCGTTTCATACTTTTCTGCTGATATCTCTTGAACAAAAGCTTGTACGACAACGAAATTTTGTATACACAGTTTGGGGGTCAATATAAACTCGGAAAGCAAAAATGTGCGTGGTCCGCCCACCTCCCATATAAGGTGAAATTGTATTCAAATAGTTCTAGGACCAATGTAAACTCGGAAACAAAAAATAGGCGTGGCCCGCCCACTTGCCGCCCGCCTCCCATATAACGTAAATGTGAAAAAGTTGATAGTAGGTATATAGATTCGGCCGAGCCGAATATAACATTCGCGCCTGTTTTTCTTTCCACATGTGAATCTAAAATGTATGGTTGTTATAACAAAAGTGTTTGTTTTGATTTTTAACAAAATAATAACAAATAATGTCCTATTGGCGGTTTTAAGCGTTGAATTGGCTTAAATTTTTGTTATTAATATTGGAATTTTATTTTTACATACCGTCTCCACGTTGATATAATATTTAAGATAACGCCGACAGAAGAGAGTAAACATTTTGTTTATTTTATGGTAAATCTTAAACAAGGGGTAAATGTATTCTAATAAATCTTATAATGTTTCATTATTTTCATTCAGTCACAGAGTAAACATGTACTTTTTATTTAAGAAATTCGAAATTTTTTAGCACAATTTTAATCAAAATATCTTTCTGAATATAGAATAACCATTAAAATAAAACAATTTTACAAAAAAACATTGTCTTTAAGTACTTTTAAAAACACACATTCACACACACAAACAAACTTTCGTATATGTGTATTTTTTTGAGAGTAAATCTTATAAGATAGTTGTATAGAAAAATCTTATCACAACAGTCTCATAATATTTTTTTTAATACTAATATTTTAGTATACACGTGAGATAATTCTCTTAGAGAGTGGATTTGACTCTCTCTGTTACATATTATGATATAAAAAAATCAGGTGTAGACTCAGTGTTAAGAATATCAAATTTTTTCACCATTTTTTAGTACCCTGAATAGATCGGAATTTATATTCGTATTTTTCCAAGAAATTTATATGAAGTTTTTTTTTGTTACTAAAAATATTGGGTAAAATAGAAAAATGTTATTAGCCGATTTGGGACCAGAGCCTTTTAAAAACAAATAGAATTAATTCACGTATAAATAAAATTCAGCTTATAAAAATTTAATTTAGCATTTTTTTAAATCATTCCTCAGAAAATAATTCTTAGGCTTAACTTCGTATTGAATTAATTAATCTATAGAATTAATTTCTTAGAGAATGAATATTCATTTTTTCTTTAATTCCATTATTTGGAATTAAATTTGGACAATTTTGTTTTTGTCCAATGTAGACACTATGTAATGATCTTGATCGTTTTTTTAACTCACGAGAAAATAACAAACTGGCCCAACAAACTTTCTGCACAATTTGAAGAGAGAGAGAAATTTTAGAAATAAGAATTTTCATTTTTGCACACAAATTTAAGTGCTACCAAGTTAAATTTAGTGCTAGTTTTGTGCAAGTAATGGCAATACCATTGCCATTTATAAGTTATATGTAAAAGTTTGTTGAATGAATTCCAACAAACTTTTCACATAAAATGCTTTAAACATTTGCTTAATAGTTTTAGTTAAGAAATTTATAGCATAAATAAAAATATTTATCTTATTTTATGTATTAACCATTATGTTAATATAAATACTATTTTATTGCAATTAATCGAACAAACTTTATCATATTGTTCGACCTATAGGGTCCAAACAAAAAGATGTGACAAAAATCGGTTAGTAGAGTCTGATAGATGAAGGTCTTGGCTACATTTCTCCATATTCCGTTTTTTCCGGTTAAGTTGTGTGTTCGAACAAAATTTTCAAAAAACTGTTTGAACAATATTCACTTTTGACATTGTTCGACCTATGGGGTCCAAACAAAAAGATGTGACAAAAATTGGTAAGTGGGTTCTGATAGAAGAAGATCTTGGCTACATTTCCTCATAGAGCTCATTTACATTAGGGATTTTCGCTGGGAAGAATCACTGCAACTTTTTTGTTTGTAGGCAAGAGGTGTTGTGAAGCAAGAGGGGTAAGAAAAGTTTCAAGACATTGCTAAGCAGGGGATTTTTTTCATATTTTCTTTTAATTGTATGCTTATTTTTATTTTCTTTTTATTGGCATTTCAAATTTTGTCAAATAATTTAATTTTTATTAAATTCATAAAAAAATATTTCCAAAATATAAAATAGGAATTTAAAATGTGGAAAAAAGAAAATGTTGAGCTTTTATTGGTCCAATACGAACAACACGAAAATTTGTATAATGTTCGACATCGTGATTATCAAGATCGCATAAAACGTTCGAAATCTCTTTTTGAAATTTACCAGCCCTTATAAGATGAAAATATAACAGTGGAAGCCATAAAAACCAAAATGCATGGACTGAGGTCACAGTATTTAAAAGAAACTCGCAAAATAGCTGAAAGCAAAAGAAGTGGTATAGGCCGAGACGATATTTATGAACCTAAACTTTGGTGTTACAATTTAATGGAGTTTTTAAAGCCTCATGTTATTTCAAGATCATCATCGTCAAATCTTTCCTAAGTAAGAAATGTATAATTAGTAAAAATTGTTTATAACTTTTTTTTTATTTAGAAAAATGAAGATAATTATCAGGTCATAAATATAGATATTGAAACTTTTGGTGGACCATCTAATCCTCAATCCTTTATACTTCAATCATCTACGCCCATATCAACTTCACCTAAGCCGCCAATGCCTCAAATATCTTAAAATTTTCATAAAAGGGTATATGTTATACTTGATTTTCTAAAACCATAAACGCGATTTTACACAATTATCATAATTATCATGTAGAAACACTCATCTGTTTTAAATGAACAAATTGATGGAGTAAAAAAATTAGTAAAAAAAAACGTCTGGAGGTGAAAAATGATTATGAATGGCTAACAAAGCTAGTAGATTTTGAATTAAAAAAAATTAAAGACGAGAACATCAAACGTGAAGAGCGCCAGTGATCATGATCGCCATCGTTCTCATAATACGTTCGAACTTATTTTGATGATTTTTCTTCTCCAGAGCCAACCACCAAAACGTCGATCCGTAGAAGAGGATAAGCTTGACGACACACTCGCATAGCCAGTATGCATTTTTGGGGTTTAAGCCCCAGTTCAGGCCAATTGCCTTTTTACAGCAGTAGAGAGCTGTTGCCGCTTTCGTGGTCCTTGATATTGAAGTTTCGGATCTTTGCCCGTGGCAATTAGTGCCACGTCATCAGCGTATGCAATTGTCTTGCAACACGTCTTTTCCATGGTCCTAAGTAGTGTGTTTATATTCAGATTCCAAAGTAGAGGAGACAAAACGCCCCCTTGAGGGGTACCTCTCGTTGCAACCTTGCGAATATTCGAGGTGCCCATATTCGATTCAATACACCTAAAGGTAAGAAGCCTCCGGACAAATGAAATTATCGTTCGATCTATCCCAAGTTGTAACAAAGCTTCTATGACAGAGTCAGGTTTGACGTTATTAAAGGCTCCTTCAATATCTAGGAAGGCTACCATTGTAAATTCCTTATAATTCAAGAATCTTTCTATTCGGCTTACCAGTGAGTCGGTCGATTTACCCTTCATGTAGGCATGCTGAGCCGTTGATAGGGTGTTCGATCCTAGGGATGACCTGATATGGGCATCTATAATTCTCTATAAAGTTTTCAATAAGAAGGATGATAGACTTATAGGTCTGAAGTCCTTCGCCTTGGTATGAGATGCCTTACCTCCCTTTGGGATGAAGACCACCTTATATGCTGTCCACATGTTTGGAACGTGTGATAGACGTAGACAGGCCTTGAAAATAATCAAGAGCCATGGCAATAGTATATCTATGTTCTCCTGTAGGTCTGCTGGAATTATACCATCCGGACCCGGAGATTTGAAGGGATGGAAGCTTTTAACTGCCCATCTTAAGCAGTGTTCCATTATGGGGATATGTGAAATATCCTGAAGGACATCCGTCCGATCTTCTCCTGGCTGTGGGAATAGTTCCTGGCAACCGGGGAAGTGTGTTTCCATTAGTTCCTCTAGGGTGTCTAAACTGGAGGTTGTCCAGGTACCATCGGCTTTCTGAATGTACGGTGGTATTGTCGGACTTGAGGACAGGATCTTGCGTAGTCGACTTGTTTCCGAAGAATTTTCTACACTACTGCAGAATTTTCTCCAGGATAGTCTTTTGGCCTTCCTGATCAAATTTTTGAAGCTATTTAGTGAGGATTTGTATGTAATCCAACTTCCACTACGTTTAGCTTCATTGAATAGCTTTCTGCATTCTTTGCGTTTCTCCGCAATTTCAGCATTCCACCATGTAGGCTTAGCTTTGCCCATCCTGAACGTTCTCCTACAGAAATTTTCTGTAGCTTCAGCTAAGACATTAGACAATTGCTCCACCGTGGAGTCTAATAGGGACCTAACGTCAATAGTAGCTGGACATATAGCTAACTTATCACACAATATTCCTGCATAGATCGACCAATTGGTCTTTCTTCTGTTCATAAAAGAATCTGAAGAGCCTACTTCAAAAGAAATTTCGAAGTCGATATACATGTGATCCGAAAAGGAGCAGTCCATCGACACACTCCAATTCCTGATCAAGTTCGAAAATCTGTCGCTAATAAGTGTAACATCAAGAACTTCCCTTCTGTTAGTAACAATAAAGATGGGTTCATTACCCCTATTAACTACTGTTAGTTTATTATTCACAATAAAGTTGAATAGTGACTCACCCCTTTGGTTAATGTCTGAGCTGCCCCAGATGGTATGATGTGCATTAGCATCTGCACATATTATGAGAGGGATATTCTTTCTATTGGCACAGGATATCGCCTTCTTTGTCGTGGAGTTCGGTGGGTTTTCTCCTTGGTCGTGGGCCATATAGCAACTCATGAGCCATACTACTTGCTTTTTGCTTTCGACAGCGATTGTACATGTGTCCTTATCGCTAAAATCAGATAGAATAAAAGCTTTAAGGATATTTTTGACCATAATGCAAGCTCTGGTCTTACCTGGTCCGGCAGCATATAAAATGCGATAGCCGTCCTTATGTAATCCGCAAACCCAGTCTTTATACAACCATGGTTCTTGGATGAAAATGAGGTCCTCCGTGCCTGAAGCTAAGCGGAGGAGGAGGGCAGCTGACGCCGCTTTAGAGTGATGAAGGTTGATTTGGATCACCTTCATCAAAGTTCATCGCTATGGACGACTGTGACGTTGGCGTCCTCTGGATCGTCGTCCGATTCCAGAAGGACGTCCTCATCATCTGCCATATCCATCTTACCAAAGAAGTGGCCAACATTTCCAGTGACAGATTGTGCGTCTTCGTTGGCAGATGAGTAAGCAGTTTCGTCGTCCAAGCTCATCTGATCCACATTCTCCGGAGCTTGAGGCGTCTCTTTGTCATCACCTTTGTAGACTCGGAGGAAGATAGTTCCAAAACCATAAAACACCTTCCCCTGCGTCTTCCTAAGTGATGGCAGCGAGTCACTGTTTAATATAACAGTGGCCTTTCTGGAACCTTCTACAGCTTCAGTGACCTTAACTACTTTCCAGTCTTGTGTGGGTAGTTGAGGGTTACTGACCTGGAGAATTTCCAGAATCTCCTTTGGGTTGGATGGCACAGCGGGGATCTTAGCAATAGATCTTGGCCTCTGTGGAACTTCGGCAAGAGGTATTGCTTCGATCTTCCCGCCCTGCCAAACTTCCCCGAGGGATTCGATGGCAGACTTGTACAGCGACGCTGAACATTCATCTGCACAAGCTATTAATTTGATGTGACCTTGATACCAGCCTACATCTTCACATTGGGGCGGAGGTCCAGGGTGTTCCCGGACAAATTTAAAGAACGCCCCACTAAGAGCCATGACGACCAACTTCCAGTTGCCTGATGAGATGGTGCCATCGCTTGAGTTGCGGTCTATGATCGCCCATATGAGGTGGTCTTTGGTCACTTCCTTGTACGACCTAGTTTGAGACCGTGCAGGTATGTTTTTGGAACACTTGGTTCCTGGGAGTGGGTCTTCCTCGGACCGCTGCCGTTTAGGCGCTACTTCTGATGGCATCCGTTTAGGTTTGCCATCTTCCGTAGGAGGAGAGACCCGTTGTAAACCCTCAAGGTGGGTTCTGGCCCATTGGAGAGAGCTTTGCTCCTGCTCCGTGAGCTCATCAACCGGCGGAACGCCTAGTAGTGAAGGCCCGTTTGGAGGGAGTTTTGTGCCTGGGGTGGCTCAGTATTTGAGGCCGTTGAGGTCGAGGGAGGTGTTAAGATGGACATCGAATCGTTCTTCGCCTGTCCATCGTTCACAATTTTTGGCACTGAGGTTAATGGTTTAGCGTTTGACTGAATCAAGGCCGCTTTACCATCACCTGAAACAGGGGTTTTGATGGAATTTGATTCCATCCGGACCTGGGGAGCCTTGGAGGTACCTGGTTTCGACGAACCACATTGTACCAAGCTCGTACGACCGCCTGAAGGCTTGATCGTTTTTAATTGTTTCGCACTAATAACAGATCGACTAGTAGAGCCCGGCGAAACTGTACTAGACGAGGCCTCAGTAGCATACAACTTACTACAGCCTGAAACCGACGCTGCAGTAGTTGGGTCTCCGGAGATTATTAAGCCCTTTACCGGATACGCAGGGCATGATTTTCTTTCGGACATTGGACGAAAGAAAATCAGTCCCTCTATGCCAAGCTTAGAGGGACTGCCGCTCCACTGGAGTCAGACGCAGACCATCAGCCGCTCACTATGAGAAAACAGACGCTGATGGATTTGATTGCTGCAAACCGACGGCCTTCATGAGGCAAAACAGGGCCACTTAAGGGCCAACGGACGCATTCTATGCATCCTATATGAAGAGGATGCATAGAGGAGGTTGTCTAGATAGGAGAAACAGACGCTATCAGACGGGGGTGGATAGTTCTTAGTTTAGTGCTCCGATTAGATCCCTCTGGCATGGGTGACCCTACTGACATTAGTCACCATTAGTCACCACCGCCAGCCCGGCCCTAAACATCCTTGCACTCAAGCCCTCGCATCGCGACAAGATGACTACCCCTTCGCGAGGGAACATTTTAAGTGTAAATATAAATTGTTTTACAAAGCAACTTTAAAAGAAAATATAATAAAAAAACGCCGCAATAATCCCCAATGTAAATAGGCTCATATTTCGTTTTTTCCGGTTAAGTTGTGTGTTCGAACAAAATTTTCAAAAAACGGTTTGAACAAATTTCACTTATGACATTGTACGACCTATGGGGTCCAAACAAGAAGATGTGACAATAATCGGTTAGTGGGGTCTGATAGAGGAAGGTCTTGGCTACATTTCCTCATATTCCGTTTTTTCCGGTTAAGTTGTGTGTTCGAACAAAATTTTAAAAAACGGTTTGAACAAAATTCACTTTTGACATTTTTCGACCTACTGGGTCCAAACAAAAAGATGTGACAAAAATCGGTTAGTGGGGTCTAATAGAGGAAGGTCTTGGCTACATTTTCTCATATTCCGTTTTTTCCGGTTAAGTTGCGTCTTCGAACAAAATTTTCAAAAAACGGTTTGAACAAAATTCACTTTTGACATTGTTCGACCTATAGGGTTCAAACAAGAGGATGTGACAAAAATCGGTTTGAGGAATCTGATAGAGGAACGTCTTGGCTACATTTCCTCATATCCCGTTTTTTCGGCTTAAGTTGTGTGTTCGAACAAAATTTGCAAAAAGCGGTTTGAACAAAATTCACTTATGACATTGTTCGACCTATAGGGTCCAAACAAAAAGATGTGACAAAAATCGGTTAGTGGGGTCTGATAGAGGAAGGTCTTGGCTACATTTCTCCATATTCCGTTTTTTCGGCTTAAGTTGTGTGTTCGAACAAAATTTTCAAAAAACTGTTTGAACAAAATTCACTTATGACATTGTTCTACCTATGGGGTCCAAACAAGAAAATGTGACAAAAATCGGTAAGTGGGGTCTGATAGAAGGAGGTCTTGGCAACATTTCCTTATGAATGTACATTTAGAGCTTAGAATTTTATAAATTAAACTAACATTATAAATTAGAACTTATTTAAATTGTCCTAATTACGTGTCTAATTTTTTGGGAATTTGAAGTCACAGCTTTTAGTCAGTATTCGATACAACTTCATTATTTTATCAAAAGGTTTTTTCTATTCGAAAATTATATATCTCTAAAATATATTTTCACTTAAAAATTTGTATTTTTAATTCAAATTGCAGAATATCAAGCTAATTGTTTGAAATTATCAACCGATACCGATTAAATACGGTTTAAATTGGTTACTGTAACAGATACCGATACCGAAATTATTATTTTGTTAAAAATACAGGTATATATCGGTATTTTAATTAAAAATTATTTAAAAGTAACTTTTTTAAGATTTTTTCTAGTTTTTTAATAATAACGGTATTTACCGGTATTTTCGTTTCGGTACCGGTATACCGATATAATTTAAAATACCGTTAGCGATACCGTCACCGAAATAAAATAAATTGAAAATTATTTTATTTAATTTTTGTTGGATGTAATTGTATGTATCCGAATAACGAATATTCTTTGATAAAATCAGCATCACTATTTCAAATTTTGCTTTGTTTACATCATTTTTGTTGAAATTTTGGTAACTATTAACTATTTTAATAATTTTTGCTGTTAAAATGCATAAATTTTAACCCGGAGTTGGTATGATAGATTAATTACACCTCAATTTAAGACGTGTATATATTAATGTACTATTTGGAATTATGTGGTAACAGAAAATAATGAAAATGTTAAACATATGCGACTGTGGCGAACATTGGGTTGACATGCCGGCAGCCGGAATGTTGATATTTTAATCCAAAAGCACCCAGAATATATTTTTTCCTGCTTGTGTTTAAGACTTTAATACAAAATAGTTTAAAATATGTGTGCATATAGTTTAAAAATAATTACAGAAAATATTATTATGCCCGGAATTTATTTAATTAGTTTTTAAACATAGCTATACTGACACAATTTTGAATTTCGGAACAAATCTTAACATCCGAACATTTTGTTGAAAAATTTATGAATGAATCTAAAATGCTTTTATTTTTTTTTTTTTTTCTTTTTTCCTGAAAAATGTAACAGAAATAATTTTAAAATAGCCTTAGAGTCGAACTAATATTAAAAAGTTAACAGTAGTTTACCAAAGGTATAATAAGCAAACCATAGCTTTTGAATATATTATGTATGAGGAAATATAGCCAAGACATTCCTCTATAAAATGGTATATTCCGATTTTTGACACATGTCCCCGTTTTTACACTGTAGGTAAAACAGTGGTATGAAAAACATCTTTTGAACCAGTTTTTTGAAAATTTTGTATGAACACATAGATGTTTGTTGGAATTCATTCAACAAACTTTTACATATAACTCATAGTATAATTATAAAGTATACTCGTAAGAACAGATGTTTTACAATTTTTTCATTAGCAAACCTCGCGGTACTGTCAAATTGTTTTTGTATTCACATGTAAATTTTTTTTTGGAGTTTTTTTTTCTCTTGCTCTCTTTTGTTCTCTCATTTTTCCGTTCAAAGCATTTTGACATTGTGGGCAGTAGTTTTACACTAACAAAATACAAACAATTTTTGTTTTTGTAGATGTGCGAGTACTTTATTATTTTACTATGATATAACTTATAAATGGCAATGGTATTGCCCACAGACTAATAACCAGACTTGTAAGAAGTGACGTTAACAAAGTCTACTTATCAGATGTGGTTACCACCATAATTTGAAAGAGAAAGAAAAAAACGTAATATCCATGTGGCAACATGAAAAAATAAACAACTATACATTACCCATAAAAACATATGATAACAAAAAGAAAACAAATAAAAAATGTCATCTAATTGAAAAAAAAAAATTTATTTATTTTTAAAACATTTTTGTAAAAATTAAAATAGCATCAAAAATGGCAAGCAATTGTTCCCGTCACATTGGTAAGTTATTTCTGTAAAATAAAACAATTGTTTATTTAAATAAAAAAAAGATGTGCATGTTTACTTACAGACGGATGGAAGGAAGAACCAATTTTTAGCAGCAAAACCAGTGAGCAACAATTATCAAAATTTTGACCAGGTGAGTACAATAACTGAAAATAAATAGACAAATAAAGGATAAAAAATATGTAATAACATATATGTTTTATTTTCAGTCTCACCTTTTTAATGAAGACGGTCAGTTGCCGGATGAATTGGTGTTGGACACTGGTCACACCTTAAGGAAACAGCTGGGTAAAATCTTCTTGAAATCAATGGTAAATAGTCTAATTAGCCTAAAATAAAAGAAAATATATATTTTAATATTTTTTTCTTACATTTTAAGGGTGTACTTTTTACAGAAAACGGCAGCTAACAACTAAAAATGGTACGTCACACAGGCCACCCCCTATAAAACCAAATGGATGGAAACCTTATAAAATGGACGGTAAGTACTCCAAATCGCCTGTAAATAAAAATATATACATTATTACTAATCTTTACATTTTTTATTACATTTTTAAGGTTTACCTTTTTTGTTGACAACTGTTAACAACACGCAAATTGGCAGGGGATACAGATCACTTCTTGCCAAACTATATGGATAAAATCCTTCTGAAATCGAAGGTAAGTAGTCTAAATCACCTGTAAATAAAAGAAAGTATACATTTTTACTAATATTTTAAACTTTTTTGATATATTTTAAGGGTGTACCTTTTTTGATGAAAGCACCAAAAAAACACAAATTGGTTTTGGATACAGGCCACATCCCAAGGAATTTATTGGTGTAAATCTTGCTGAAATCAACAGTAAGTAGTCCAAATCGCTGTAAATAAAAGAAAATATGAATTTTTATTAATTTTTTAACATTTTTTAACACAATTAAGGGTGCACCTTTTTTTGAGGGCGGCAGCAAACAACACGATAATTGTACGGGACACAGACCAGCTGCTTTGAAACCCATGGGATGGAATCTTCCTAAAATCAGCGGTAAGTAGTCCAAATCGGCTGTAAATAAAAGAAAATATAAATTTTCATTAATTACTTAACATTTTTTAATACATTTTAAGGGTGTACCTTTTTTTGATGACGGCAGCTAGCAACATGATAATTGTACGGGACACAGACCAGCTGCTTTGAAACCCATGGGATGGAATCTTCCTAAAATCAGCGGTAAGTAGTCCAAATCGTCTGTAAATAAAAGAAAATATAAATTTTCATTAATTACTTAACATTTTTTAATACATTTTAAGGGTGTACCTTTTTTTGATGACGGCAGCGAGCAACATGATAATTGTACGGAACACAGGCCACCTCCTATGGAACCAATTATGTGAAATCCTTCTTAAATCGACGGTCAGTCGTCTAGAAATAAAATAAAATATAAATTTTCAATAATTTGTTAAACATTTTTGTTATTTTTTAATGGGTTGTCATGGGTTACAGGCCACTTCTACAAAAATTTTTCATTATATTTAAAGGTGCACCTTTTTGATGCTGGACGCTTATACTTACTTGGCTGGATCTTCCGGAAGTTTGTTACCCGTTTGGGAAATTATAACACATTTGCGGCTCCTGAAAAATAAAATATTTTAAGTTAAAAACAATTAAATTAATGAAAATTTTTACTTACATTTTTTTTTAATTTCTTCTGAAGTTCTTTTCTGCTGCTACTTGATTTTATAATCAAAGGAACATTTTTAATGTTCCTTTTTGAATTGATGGAACAGAAATGAGAAAATTTGGCGCAAAATGTATATTTTTCCGCCAAAATCTTAAATTTTCTCATTTCTGCGCCAAATTTTTTGCAAAAATATATCAAAATAAAATGTAAACAATAACACCATTAAATAAAAGGGATAGCCATACTTTTTAGTACAATTTGCTATCCCTTTTAGATAATGGTGGTAAATTGAGGCTGCCACTATGCAGCCACTTCGCGGCTTTTTTAGTGCTGCCAATAGTCGTGTCATATCTATGCCTTATCTATGGTATTGCCATTACTTGCACAAAACTAGCACTAAATTTAACTTGGTAGCACTTAAATTTGTGTGCAAAAATGAAAATTCTCATTTCTAGTCTGCACAAGAGAGTTTGTCGAAAAAGTTTGTTATCTTCACTGACATGTGTAGCCCCAGTGTTATATCAACGTGGAGACAGTAAGTAAAGCCCAAATTACAATATTGCGTAGACAGCAGCAGTGTGTGCTGCCATAATCAGCTGATAATTTAGAAAGCACTCTTTGTTATAGTGTTGATTACATTTGGTCAGCAGCAGTTTGCAGTGCTGTTTCATTTAGCCCTGTTTCTAAATTCACTACGCTGCTTTCAGATTAAGAGCGAGACAAAGAGAGTGATCAAATAAATGAGAGACTAAAATACACAAGTAGAATAAGTAGAATGAAACAGCACTGCAAACTGCTGCTGACCAAATGTAATCAACACCATAACAAACAGTTCATTCTAAATGATCAGCTGATTATGGCAGTACACACTGCTGCTGACTACGCGCTATTGTAATTTGGGCTTTATTCTGACAGTGAACAGCTGATAATTTTTTCTGTTACTGTTGGTGACTACGCGCTATTGTAATTTGTGCTTAAGGCGACTTAAAGGCCGCCGTTGAATCGTTTTTGTGAATGACTCAGCCGTCGACCATAATAGACCGCGCTGCCGCCGGCGACAATATTCTATCGGCTTGAACACTTACATGAAAAGTAATAATTATTCAATAATTCGCATTAAAATTTTCTATCGTCAAAATCTTCCTTCACAATATATAATATTTTATAGATTTATAATGGATAATTTTAACGTAAATGGTTCCCAAATATCAAGGGGAGAATTTTTTCAAATGCTACTTCGTGTTTCAATTGCTTCTGTAATAACATATTACTCCATAAAATGGATGATGAATCAAATAGATCCTACAAGTAAAAGTAAAAAGAAGGCGAAAATTAGGGCAGAAGAGCAGCTGAAACGGTTAGATATCTTAAAAATTATGGCATTATTCGGTGAAACGGAAGATTGTTGTTGGTGAATTTTTATATGCAAATTTACTTTCAAATGTATTTGAGTAATAATCATAAAAATTTTCCACATACGCATTTCTTTTTGTTGTTTCAAACAGTTGACCAGAAAGTTCTAAATTTGTTTTTCTTTTTAGGCTAAATGACGAAGGAATATGTAAAATCAGTGCGCAACAATTTAATGATTATGAATTAATGATTGCTTCGCATATTGTTGTG
This sequence comes from Protophormia terraenovae, assembly GCA_951394005.1. Lineage (NCBI taxonomy): Eukaryota > Metazoa > Arthropoda > Insecta > Diptera > Calliphoridae > Protophormia > Protophormia terraenovae. The sequence goes on along the minus strand of OX596074.1, from coordinate 59,011,357 downwards.
CCTAGTGATATTTCAGTGAGTTGGAGTGATATTGCAGGTTTGGATAGTGTTGTGCAAGAACTACGTGAATCTGTAGTACTTCCAGTTCGCCATCGTGATCTCTTTAGTCAGTCAAAATTGTGGCAAGCTCCCAAAGGTGTGCTTCTTCATGGTCCTCCTGGATGTGGAAAAACTTTAATCGCGAAAGCAACAGCAAAAGAAGCTGGAATGCGGTTCATAAATTTAGACGTCGCAATACTAACGGACAAATGGTATGGAGAGTCCCAAAAGCTTGCCTCCGCAGTTTTTTCGCTTGCATTAAAAATTCAACCATGTATAATATTTATTGATGAGATTGATTCTTTTTTGCGAAGTCGTAATTCAAATGACCATGAAGCAACAGCTATGATGAAAACACAATTTATGATGCTTTGGGATGGTTTAAATACAAACAGCGATGCGACTGTAATTGTTATGGGTGCTACGAACAGGCCACAGGACTTAGATAAGGCAATTTTAAGACGAATGCCCGCTCAATTCCATATTGGACTACCTACTGCAGATCAACGGCTTCAAATTTTACGATTAATTCTTAATTCAGAAATCGTTAATGAGTTGGTAGATTTTAATAGATTAGCTAAGTTAACAAGTGGTTTTTCTGGATCAGATTTAAGAGAAATGTGCCGTAATGCTTCTGTTCTTCGTATGAGGCAATTTATGCGACTAAATGAAAACAGGATTACATCAAAAACTAATGAACCTCATGATTTATTAAATATGAGCAACATGGCAAATGACGAATCATTAGCAATAACTATGGAAGACTTACTAAAATCTTTTGATAAAATGAAAGAATCTAAATTGCATACAGGTCAATTATTCATGGAAAACAGAATCGAATTAGATTAAAAAGCATATAAATAAACATTTTCTTTGGCAAGCGTTGTATGTCTAACAATGTTCAAAATTAGATACTAGAGGTTTTGCTTTATATTACAGACCAACTCATGCAACTCATCAATAAAAAATTATATGTTTGTTGTATCTATATGTCATTACAAAAAGATCTGGTCAAATTACGGCTTTTATTGTCATTTTAAAAATAAATATTTGGTGGTCGTAAAGAAGTAAATCTTTTAATCCTCTTCAAAATCTAGGTTGGAAGCCAATACGAATAATGGTGTCAGTATTTTATTTGTTTTTATTTCGGTATCGGTATATACCTTTATTATTAAAAATGAAATAAAAATCTTAAGTTAAATTTTTTATTAAGACTTAATTAAATTTCGCAAAAAATTAAATTTTATATTTTTAGTTATTTCATACATTTTATGTCACTTAAAATTTTTTTTATCAAAGTTCACTTTTTTCCGATTTTTTTAAATATATATAACTAAAGGTAAAACATATATAACTAGAGTTATGTCGTTTTCGTTTTTGGTAGTCATTTACCTCCATAACTCAGAATCAGATTTTGTCGTTTGCTGGTGGGAGTATTTTTCATTCTCAATATGCATTTCGTAGTGGGTTCAGTACCACTTCTTTGCTGCTTTCCTTGACGGATGATATTAAATCTAATGAGAATGATGGTAAATTGTCGCTTCTTGTCTCCCTTGACCTGACTAAGGCTTTTAATTCCATACTATGATAGTTAAGGGATAAATTTGGTTTCTCTAGGTCGGTTTGTAAACTTATAATGTCTTTTTTGAGTGGGAGACATCAGTTTGTTGATTTGAATGGTGCCTTCTCTAGCAATCTTATTTTGAGATCTGGTGTACCTCAGGGATCTGTTTTGGGTCCGCTGCTATTTGTGCTTTATATCAATGATCTTCCGGAAGTTTTAAGCGGTATGTGCAATCCCTTCATCTTTGCTGATGACATTATGTTATTGTTCAGTACTGATCGGGATTTTGTTGATGTGCTGGAATGTAATGTTAACTTTTGTCTTGAGAATATTTTGCGTTGGACCTCAGTGAATTCTCTGGCCATTAACCCTTTGAAGACTAAGGCCATGCTTTTTTGTTCTTCTTATAGGTATATATCTGATTTGAATATAAGGATTTCTGATTGTCAGATTGAGCTAGTAAGTCAGCATAGATGCCTGGGTATCGTCATTGACAGTCAGCTTAATTTTGAATCCCATATTGCACTTGTTCAACGTAGGTTTCCTTTATTTTGCAAAGAATTTATTCGACTAATATTTACTTACCTTTATGGATTAAATTCCGGTTAGCTAATGCGTTATTAATGTCACACATTTTATATGGTCTGGAGGTTATATCTGGGACGACCTCTTTCAATTTAGGTAAACTAAAACGTGTTGTCAATTCAATTGTGAGATATGTGTACAACATTCGTATGCGTGATCATATTTCTGAGTTTGTAGTTCGATTTCTTGGCTGTCCATTTTTTGAATTTGTCAAATTTCGCAATATTTTCTTTTTTTATAGGATATTTAGGAATGGTATTGTTACGCAATTGTACAACCGTTTTTGTTTCTCTCGTTCAGCTAGGAATAAGCAAATACTCATACTTAGGATTAGATGTTCTACATTTGGTAGATCTTTTGCTGTGCGAATTGCTCGTTCGTGGAATTGCCTGCCTTATGAACTAAGAATTTTCTCCCAAATCTAATAACGCTTTTCGTCTGAAACTGTTTAACTACATTGTTGTTTCTCTTTTATAGATTCTTTTATGTTATGGAGTTGTTTCTAATGCAATCGGACTATAATTTTTGGACTGCGAATTTGTTATTCTTTATATTGTATTAATTTAATTTGTCGGCTGGGGAGCCAAATATTGAATATTGATTTATTGTTTAACTAATCAGTTTTTTATTATTTATTTTTTAAATTATAACTCAGGTTTAATTTGCTATGTACCTAATATGTTTTTGGCCTGGATGGCTTTTATATTACTATATGAACTAATAAATAAATAAATAAAATCGTAAATATTTCCTATACTATTTATCCGATTGTAAAGATTAAGGTGTCAATTAAAAGCTCTTAAGGGTGCATTTACAAAAATATAATAAAAATAATATAAAAGTTTCATAAAGTCAACTTTTTAAGTATTTTGTAATTACTTGTGCAAAAACAAATTTTTGGCATAAATCAAGATCACCGGAACTATTGATTTTAAAATAATTTTGATACTGATTCAAGAGTACTTTTATTTGTGATTATAGTGATATAAAAAATGTCTGCTCTTCTCGGTTTATGAGTTATAGGCCTTTAAAATTTCAATATATTTCTCTAAATATCATTATTACAAATTGTCCGATCTTAATAATATTGATGTCATTTAAAATCACTTATTAATACCTTTCTAATGATGTATAACACGACCATATTAATTCCGTTGGAACAAAATTAACATTTTGTATAAAAATGGCGGAACTTAAAAATTTTTTTGATATTCGAAAAAAGCTTATTTAGCGAAGCCGATATTCGTGGTTGTCAGCTTATTTGATGCAAGCAAAATAAGAATATTAAAATCCCTCTAACTCTTAAATTATTTTCCTTTCCTGAAAAATGTTAAAACTCAGTTATTTAAAAAAGTGATTTTTACCAAAATCATAAATTTATTTATTTTATATTATATATTAACGTAAAAAAAATAAGAAAAACAAAAAAATCAAATTCACAGGAAGCAGCTTATTTGATGCAAGGTATTGCAAATAAAAAAATTGTACTTTTGTTATTTTTTAATGAATTTTTTTTTATAAATATTAGTATTTACTGTGGTAGCCAGAGGAGAAAGTCCTTAGGACTCTGAATAACAACATAATTCATTTGATTTTACTTTTTCGAAATGTAAAAATTTTATAAATTAACATGTTTTTTTTTCATATTTACTAAATTAAAATACATGATGGAATTTAATACAGTAAAAGCTCCCTTAACGGACAGATCCCATAGCCGGACAGCTCCGGTAGGCGGAAAATTTTTAGGCCCCATGGTTTAGGTGACATTTTTAGAATAAATTAATCTAGGCGGACGCGGACACCTGTTTTTAAAGAAAACATCTCTCGTAGGCGGACAAAAATCATAAACGGTAAAAAAAATGTACCAAATATTATGTAATGTAATGCTTCTTATTTTCATTTTTGTACTTGTTTGCATTCATATTTCATCTTTACTTACATTTTTCGAAGTTAAATAGTTTACTATTCGTTTTTTACTTAACTTTTGATGGTTTTGAGCAACAAAAACACACAAAAGATTCCTAGAAATCTTGACAACTTGAAATCTTGAAATTCTGCACAACAAGCAGAGCGACATTGTCATCAGTCATAAAAAAAGCAATTGGGTGCTGCTTAAGATCGAGGAGGCTACCAACATCATTTTCCCAAGTTAATCCTGTCGTTTTTAAATGGAGTAACATGCCAATGATGACTTTGTTGTCAATCTTGTCCTCAACAAGCTTTTTATTTTTAAATTTCGTGGAAAAATCATTAGTAAAAATGTTGTTGAAAGAAGTCTGACCTTTTTTTCCCGTACGAAAAATGACTAACTTTAGAAAGCAAATTTAGGAAAATGGAATGAAAACGAAGAGAATCGAACTGTAGCCATAAATTCCATAAAATCATAATTTGTTAGCTGCGTTCGCGTACCTGATATTTTGTGATAATTATCACAAAATGTTGCTGGATCGCGTTCGTTTACTTTAAAAATCTTGCAATTGATAGCAAGAGAGAGAAATTGATGAAAGCTGCTGGCTGTTTTTCTTCCATCAACTTCCATCAACTTCCATCAGCAAAACATATGTTGAAAAAAAACACCTGATATTTTGTGATAATTATCACAAAATGTTGCTGGATCGCGTTCGTTTACTTTAAAAATCTTGCAATTGACAGCAAGAGAGAGAAATTGATGAAAGCTGCTGGCTGTTTTTCTTCCATCAACTTCCATCAGCAAAACATATGTTGAAAAAAAACATACGATCATTTGTTTACAAATGTAAACAAAGAAAATCAAAATATAAAAACTCAAATTTTACGAAAAGTAAAAAAATATATGTAGTAAAATGTTACACAAATACTTACAATTAATATTTGTTTAGATTTATGTTAAAAAATTAGATAAAAATTCATTTATAAGTTTTTATTTTCATTTTAAGAGATGCCATGTTAGCGTTTTTAGTTATGGATTTTCAGCTTTTTTATTGTTTTGGATAAAAAATTATATTTTAATGAATTAACTTTTAATTTAATGTTATTAACAAATAATTTAATGTTATTAACAAATAGTATTTAATATTTATAAAATTTTACTTTTATTTTGTTAACAAAATAGAACAAAATTACTATGTTTTTATTTTTATACAGAGATAAGCGTTTTTGTTTTTAATTTAATGAGGAGACATTACTTTTTGTTGTTTACAAACAAAAACCTAAAAATTTTTGCAAAATGATCTTCGCGTACTTTTTTGAATATTTTTTTAATTTGAGAGTAAATTGATTTTTACTCTCTCAAAAAAAGTTGTTGGATAAATCTTGCTGGAAAGTACGCAAACACACCTAATGTCTAAATGAAAATCCAAATCGTCGTTTGCCGCAGAAGCAAAAGAAAAAAGAAATAAAATTTTTCTTAACGGGTAGTCTCCACTAGAGATGAGATGATGTTAAAACATCATGTTAAAATTAACGCACGAGAAAATAACAAACGTGCCCAACAAACTTTCTGCACAATTCGGTGGGAGAGAGAGAGAAATTTACTCTTCTTTACAGAAAAAATATAATTTCTCAACAAACTCTCTTGTGCAGACTAAAAATGAGAATTTTCAACTTTGCAGACAGAAATTTAAGTGCTACCAAGTCAAATTTTATGAATTTAGTACTATATTTTATAAAAAATGGCAATACCATTGCAAATATTAGAAATATGTAAAAGTTTGTTGAATGAATTCTAACAAACTTTTTACGAAAAATGTTTTAAAACATTGTAAATTAATTTTTGTTGAAAAATTTATGGAATAAATAAATTACATTTCTTTCATTTTTTTTATTCAAATAAGTATTATTTTTAGCACTGAAATTGCTCAAAAAATCTGTTTCATTACATTGTTTGACCTATTGAGTCCAAACAGTAACATGTGACAAAAATCGGAATATACCATCTGATAGAGGAAGGTCTTGGCTACATTTCCACATACTTGGTTTTTCCCGTAGAACCCTTGTGTTCGAACAAAATTTTCAAAAAACTGTTTAAAAACAAGTTACTCATACCACTTTTTGACCTACAGCGTAAACACTGGGACAAGTGACAAAAATCGGAATATACCATCTGATAGAGGAAGTTCTTGGCTACATTTCCTCGTACTTGGTTTTTCCCGTAGAACCCTTGTGTTCAAACAAAATTTTCAAAAAACTGTTTAAAAACAAGTTACTCATACCATTATTTCACCTACAGCGTAAACACAGGGACATGTGACAAAAATCGGAATATACCATCTGATAGAGGAAAGTCTTGGCTACATTTCCTCATACTTGGTTTTTCCCGTAGAACCCTTCTGTTCGAACAAAATTTTCAAAAAACTGTTTAAAAACAAGTTACTCATACCACTATTTGACCTACAGCGTCAAAACAGGGACATGTGACAAAAAACGGAATATACCATCTGATAGAGGAAGTTCTTGGCTACATTTCCTCGTACTTGGTTTTTCCCGTAGAACCCTTGTGTTCGAACAAAATTTTCAAAAAACTGTTTAAAAACAAGTTACTCATACCACTATTTGACCTACAGCGTCAAAACAGGGACATGTGACAAAAAACGGAATATACCATCTGATAGAGGAAGTTCTTGGCTACATTTCCTCGTACTTGGTTTTTCCCGTAGAACCCTTGTGTTCGAACAAAATTTTCAAAAAACTGTTTAAAAACAAGTTACTCATACCACTATTTGACCTACAGCGTCAAAACAGATACATGTGACAAAAATCGGAATATACCATCTGAGAGAGGAAGGTCTTGGCTACATTTCCTCATACTTGGTTTTTCCCGTAGAACCCTTCTGTTCGAACAAAATTTTCAAAAAACTGTTTAAAAACAAGTTACTCATACCACTATTTGACCTACAGCGTCAAAACAGGGACATGTGACAAAAAATGGAATATACCATCTGATAGAGGAAGTTCTTGGCTACATTTCCTCGTACTTGGTTTTTCCCGTAGAACCCTTGTGTTCGAACAAAATTTTCAAAAAACTTTTTAAAAACAAGTTACTCATACCACTTTTTGACCTACAGCGTCAAAACAGATACATGTGACAAAAATCGGAATATACCATCTGATAGAGGAAGGTCTTGGCTACATTTCCTCATACTTGGTTTTTCCCGTAGAACCCTTGTGTTCGAACAAAATGTTCAAAAAACTGTTTAAAACCAAGTTACTCATACCACTATTTCACCTACAGCGTAAACACAGGGACATGTGACAAAAATCGGAATATACCGATTTTTAGAGGAGAGTCTTGGCTACATTTCCTCATACTTGGTTTTTCCCGTAGAACCCTTGTGTACATACAAAATTTTCAAAAAACTGTTTAAAAACAAGTTACTCATACCCATATTTGACCTACAGCGTAAACACAGGGACATGTGACAAAAATCGGAATATACCGATTTTTAGAGGAGAGTCTTGGCTACATTTCCTTATACTTGGTTTTCCCCGTAGAACACTTGTGTTCCAACAAAAATTTCAAAAAACTGTTTAAAAACACGTTACTCATACCACTATTTGACCTACAGCGTCAAAACAGGGACATGTGACAAAAATCGGAATATACCATCTGATAGAGGATGGTCTTGGATACATTTCCTCATAATTAGTTTTTCTCGTAGAACCCTTGTGTTCGAACAAAATTTTAAAAAATCTCTATAGTTACTCATACCGTCAAAAAGGGGACATGTGGCAAAAGTATAATTCAAGATGTTTTTCGTAAAAAATCAAAGAAGAAATTAATTTATCCTTACTCTAATTTTTGTAAGGATGCTGAATGAAAGTTCCGGAAATAATTATATAAAGCCATTCATCTGTTTAAAGAGAAATTAGTACTTATCAAAATAATAGAGTCCCTTTTACTTTAATCACGTTTTGAAAGCATTTAAAAGATTAATGAAAAAATAAAAATTTAGGTCATGTTATACGTCAAAAATCGGAATAAACCGCTATAAAATTTACTTAATTATGAAGATCTATTTAAATTGAAGTGTATTTTTGTTGAGATTGTAAAAAAGATATCATTAAATATTAGGCTTTATGCTATAATACCACTAATATAGACTTATGCTTTATTAAAAAACGAGTTGTAAACCCGTTACTTCGTTAGCGGAACTTTTTTTTTATAAAAAACATACTATATAATAAATTTAAACTAAGATTCTTAACTCCCGTGGGAACATTTTTAATAATGGTGTTGTGTCGGAATTAACAACAATAAACTTTTTAAATATTTTACTTAAAAAACTACCAAAAATTACAGTAAAAAATAAGATTTTCGAAAAGTACAAAAGGCACAGTGTTGCCAGAAGATATAATTGGTAAAGTGCTATAACGTCCAAAAAATTATGCTAAACTGTTCTACAGCAGCAAATGACAATGCTAAATTGTTTTGTAAAGAAAAATTAATATAGTTCAAATGACAACTTATAGAAATGTTTTCTTCAGAGTTAATGGTAATATTGGAAAATAAAGCCAAAATAGGGCTTATATTTTAAAACTGACAATTAATAACGTCAAATTTACTAAGAAATTCCTTAAAAAAAAATCCAAAAGTATTTAATTAAAAATTGCTGTAAGAAAGTGCTAAAAAGCATTTAGCATATTTTTATAAATTGCCAGTGCATTTTAACCTCTTCAAATGCCAAATCTAGCACTGAAAGTGCTAAAATGGCAACACTGAAAAGACATGTTTGATATATTTCTGATAAAAAAGATAATATTTTAAATTTATTTCTACGCTTTTGATTTAGAATAACGAAAAATAAATATTACAATTACGAGAAAGTATATTAGAACGAGCTGTAAACCCGCTACTTCGTTAGCGGAAATTTTTTATAAAAACCATACTATATAATAAATTTAAACTAAGATTCTTAACTCCCTTGGGAACATTTTTGATAATGGTGTTATGTCATCCATAAATAACAATATCTCTTTAATTTCAGGTTTATAATCTTAGAATAATGAAAAATAAATATCAGAATTACGAAAATTTATAATAGAATAAAGAAAAAGGACCACAAAATCCATTTTAAGGTTTCTGATACACTTATGACCTTACATCTTCAATTTTATGTTTCTAAGGATGAAAATTGCAGAAAATTCAAGAAGTACTATTAGAAGAACGAAAAAAGATGCCACAAAGTCCCTTCTTATGGATTCTCATTCATTTAGGACCACATATCTTTAATTTCATGATTCTAGATTCAGAATTATAGAAAATTAAAAAAGTACCATAGGAAGAACAAAAAAGTACCACAAAGTCTCTTCTTATGGATTCCCATTCATTTAGGACCACACATCCTTATTTCATGTTTCTAGCTTAAATATTACCGAAAATTAAAAAAGTACCATTGGAAGAACAAAAAATTACCACAAAGTCCGCTCTAATGAATTCTCATTCATTTAGGACCACATATCCTTAATTTCATGTTTCTAGGTTCATAATTATAGAAAATTCAAAAAGTACCATTAGAAGAACAAAAAAGTACCACAAAAACCTCTCTTATGGATTCTTATTCATTTAGGACCAAATATCTTTAATTTTATGTTTCTATGTTAAGTATTATAGAAAATTCAAAAAGTACCATTAGAATAACGAAAAAGTACCACAGAGTTCTCTCTTATGGATTCTCATTCACTTAGCACTTCATGTCCTTAATTTCATATTTCTACGTTAAATATTATAGAAAATTCAAAAAGTACCATTAAAATAACAAAAAAGTACCACAACGTCCCCTCTTATGGATTCTCATTAACTAAGAACCACATATCCCTAATTTCCTGTTTCTAGGTTCATAATTATAGAAAATTCAAAAAGTACCATTAGAAGAACGAAAAAGTACCAGAAAAACCTCTCTTACGGATTCTTATTCATTTAAGACCACATATCTTTAATTTCATGTTTCTGGGTTAAATATTATAGAAAATTCAAAAAGTACCATTAGAAGAACAAAAAAGTACCACAAAGTCCCTTCTTATGGATTCTTATTCATTTAGGACCACATATCCTTAATTTCATGTTTCTAGATTCATAATTATAGAATATTCAAAAAGTACCATTAGTAGAACAAAAAAGTACCACAAAGTCCCCTCTTATGGATTCTCATTCACTTAGCATTACATGTCCTTAATTTCATGTTTCTAGGTTCATAATTATAGAAAATTCAAAAAGTACCATTAGAAGTACAAAAAAGCACCACAAAGTCCCCTCTAATGAATTCTCATTCATTTAGGACCAAATATCTTTAATTTTATGTTTCTCATTCACTTAGCACCTCATGTCCTTAATTTCATGTTTCTAGGTTAAATATTTTAGAAAATTCAAAAAGTACCATTAAAATAACAAAAAAGTACCACAACGTTCCCTCTTATGCATTCTCATTAACTAAGGACCTCATATCCCTAATTTCATGTTTCTATGTTCATAATTATAGAAAATTCAAAAAGTACCATTAGAAGAACGAAAAAGTACCACAAAGTCCCCCCTTGTGAATTTTTTCCAACATCGGACCATGCGTATTTAATTTCATGTTTCTAGGTTAAATATTACACAAAATGCAAAAAAGTACCAATAGAAGAAAAAAGTACCACAAAGTCCATCCTCTTGAATTTTTACCCACAGGTTCATGTATCATTAAGTACCACAAATTCCACTCTTGTGAATTCCTATCTACATTTTCTTAATTTCATGTTTCTATGTTTAATTTAATTGAAAATTCTTTATTAAGTTTGAATAAAATGTAATTTCCCGCCTTTACCCCTTTTTTTTGGTACTTTTTTTTCAACCATCGAAGTATCAAAAATTGTATTCCAATTAATTTCTAAATTGTAGTGGTATCCCATATTAAAATACTCATATAAATATCTCAATAAATATAAAAAAAGGTTTTATGAAAAAAGTACCAAAAATAGGTACGATTTTTACCCCTTAAACGTTTGAATTTCTAAAAAGTACAAAATTTGTATTTCTCATTTTTTGATAAGTTAAGAATACGACATAAATTTTATCTGTATGTTGATTGGTTTCAAAGATACATATGGTGCCAAAAAAGTACCAAAATACAATTTTTATCCGTTTTCTCCCTAAAACGGCCGATTTTCAAAAAAGTACCAGACACCTGTCCAATTATTTTTTAAATGAATAACGATAACTATTCAACTTTTTTCGTATCTCCATTAGTTTAGGAGATATAAAGTTACCGATTTTACCGTTTTTACCCCCTAAACATTCGAATTTCCAAAAATCCTGTCTTAGTGGATCTATATGGAGGGAGACCTACCCACGTTCCAAATTTCGTCTCTCTAGCTTCAGCCGTTTGGGCTGTGGGATGATATAGATAACGAAAAAGTACCACAAAATTCGTTTTAAGGATTCTGATTCACTTAGGACCTTACATCTTCAATTTAATGCTTCTAGGATGAATATTACAGAATTTTCAAGAAGTACTATTAGAAGAACCAAAAAGTACCACAAAGTCTTTTTATGGATTATCATTTTCTTAGGACCACATATCATTAATTTCATGTTTCTAGGTTAACTATTATAGTAAATTCAAAAAGTACCATTAGAAGAACAAAAAGGTACCACAAAGTGAAAAGGGCCCTATTATTTCAGTTAATACTAATTTCTCCTTAGACAGACAAATGGTTTTCTATTCAGCTTTATTCAGCATCCTTACAAAAATTAAATTCATACTTTCAGTAAGAATAAAATAATTTCTTCATTGATTTATTACGAAAACATCTTAAATTATATTGGAAAATTTGTAACAACAATTAAGTAAACAACAGCAATTTAAAACGCAACAAATTTAAAAAAAATTAGATTTTTCAATAATGTACGCACACTTTTGCTGTAGAATTATATCACTTTATTTTAATATTTTTGGAAAACCGCGAATCTATTCACTTTTCTAAAGTTGTTGTTTTACTTAAATGTTGTTAAAGATTTAAGCTATCATATAGAGCTATAAAAAATCCGAAAATCTTAAAGGATATATAGAAAACTTGCGTCAATAATGTCTTTCATATGTTCGTACACAGACTTCTGCTTCCTAGAGTATATGCATACATACATTTTAAATTATTTTGTATTAAAATCATAAACACAAACAGGAAAAAGTATATACTGAGTGATTAAAATATCAACTTTCCGGCTGCCGGCATGTCAACCCAATATTTGTCACAATCGATTATGTTTAACTTTGGCATTGCTTTTTGTTACCATGTAATTCCAAATAATACTTTATTTGGAATTAAATCTTATATTATGTTCACATACATACGTTTTTGACTCGTTTTTTGGAAAACACAATGAAATTAAACATCACTGTTCACATATCATTTTATTGTGTTTTTCCTTTTGGTCTGTTTTTCGTCTACCAAAATATTTTCACAAATTTTGTATTTAAATAAAAATTTCACATAGGAACACGTTTTAATTCAAAAAATAAAATTTTTAAGAAAATAAAATTTATGAAGAAATATAATTTTCATTTATAATTTTTAATTTTTTGTTTTTAAACTGTTTGACAATTTTTACAAATTCTTTTTTCAACAATTTTCTATGTACTAAAAATTTCTTCTCTGTATGGAAATTTAGTATGTTTTTATTGTGTTAAATAATTAAACAACTCGAATCGAGATGTTTTCTGGCTTTGAAATATATGAAAAAACAAGTCAATTTCTTTGTGTTTTTTAAGAAAACGACTCGTTTTTCAAAAAACCTTTATATGTGAACATAGTATTAGATTAACATGTAATTAATCTATCATATCAACTCCGGGTTAAAATTTATGCATTTAAACAGAAAAATGATCAAAATTGTTAAATTTTATCAAAATTTCAACAAAAATTATGTAAACAAAACAAAATATGAAATAGTGATGCTGATTTTATCACAAAATATTCGTTATTAGGATACATACAATTAAATCCAACAAAAATTAAATAAAATTATTTTTTTACATATTAGTATATTTATGTAAGCTAAATAAAGGTTTTTTCCAAAATAAAAAACTTATTTATCGTCAAAAACATACTAGAACATCAAAATTAATAATGGAATAAAACAGTTACCGAATAATTTATTCTTACTACTAACAACACTGCACAAAACGTAGTACTAAATTCACAAAATGTGACTTGGTGGCACTTAAATTTTTGTCTGCAAAGTTGAAAATTCTCATTTCTAGTCAGCAAAAGAGAGCTTGTTTGAAAAATCTGTTACTCTCTGAAATGTATAACAGTGTTGCCATCTAAAATGTTGCTAACTACACATAACCGATGTCCAAATTACACATCTGAAGAAAAACTACACATGAAATTTTATTTTTACATAGATAACCATTAAACATATCATACATTTTTATAAATACAATGTAATATTATTTAAAAAAAAAATCAATAATTTTTAGAATAAAAATATGTTGTCGAACTATGTTCCAATTTATTATTTCGAAGTATTCCTTCCTTTGTAAAAAAATTGTTTAGATTGCTTCGGAGTATATTTTATCTGTTTTCAAATTAATTAGATTATTAAATATTATCAGCCGTATTCAAAAAAATTTGTTAATTTATGTTTAATACACATACTAGCTAATTTGTCTCTATATGTATTTATTAAGAAAATCGTATTCAAAAAACTATTTACTGTCTATATTAACTAAAAACTGTTTTTTTTTTTTTGTTTATGTGGCAACCCTTCTCAGTTTCGCATTCCTATTGTTAGTGTTGTTAGCAGTAAGAATAAATTATTCGTTAACTGTTTTATTCTATTATTAATTTTGATATTCTAGTATGTTTTTGACGATAAATAAGTTTTTTTATTTTGGAAAAAACCTTTATTTAGCTTACATAAATATACTAATGTATAAAAGAAATAATTTTATTTTATTTTTGTTGGATGTAATTGTTAGCCTGTTTCTCTATGTCGAACGAAAGCTTTCTTTCGCCTTCTAAGCGAACGAAAACTAATTTGGGTTTCTCTAACTCACTTCTATGCGAACAATGAGTCGAACGACAAGTCGAAAGAAAACGTAAATGTTTTCATATAAAATTGGGTTTCTGTATTTCGAACGATAAGAACAAAAATGTCAAAATCAGTCACTTGCTATTTTGCTTTCGACTGGTTGAATTTTTTAAAGAAAAATAGGAAAAATTATCAGAAGGACATTGCAAATGTTCCTTAATCATGTTTATTATTAATTTTTATGTATTTGGTATCCATTAATTACGATTTTGTGTCTAAAAAACAATTTCTAAAAAAAATCAAAGAAAATTTTTGTTTTTTAATTTTTTTAAATTATTTTATTTTTTCTTGTTTATTTACTTAGTTGTATCTATGTTTAAACAATTTAGTAGTATTTTTAATATATTTACGAAAAAATGTAACTCTTAAAGAGAAATAAAACAACAACAATACGAAAAGACGTAAGTCCATGCGAACGAAAGCGTAGGAAATACAGAAACCCAAATTGATTCGAATTCGTTCGACTTGCTTTCGTTCGCTTAGATTTTCGTTCGACATAGAGAAACAGGCTATGTATGTATCCGAATAACGAACACTATGTGATAAAATCAGCATCACTATTTCATAATTTGTTTACATAATTTTTGTTGAAATTTTGATAGAATTTAACTATTTTTATCATTTTTCTGTTTAAATGCATAAATTTTAACTCGGAGTTGATATGATAGATTAATTACATCTTAATCTAGGATTACGTGGTAACAAAAAGCAATGAAAATGTTGAACATATGCGATTGTGGCGAACATAGGGGTTCTCATGCCGGCAGCCGGAGTGATGGAATTTTAATCCAAAAAGCACCCAGAATATACTTGTTCCTACGGCTACTTGTTTCACAGATATTAATATGTATTTGTATAACTTTAAATTGGGTATGGCTAGTTGTTTTACAGATTTTCTTTTAAAAATCTAAAATCTTTATGAACTGTCGATCTTGTAAACAGATTTTTGAAAATTTTGTTTGAACACAAGGGTTCTACGGGAAAATCCAAGTATGAGGAAATATAGCCAAGATCTTCCTCTATCAGATAGTATATTCCGATTTTTGTCACATGTCCCTGTGTTTCCGCCGTAGGTCAAATAGTGGTATGAGTAACGTGTTTTTAAACAGTTTTTTGAAAATTTTGTATGAACACAAGGGTTCTACGGGAAAAACCAAGTATGAGGAAATGTAGCCAAGACCTTCCTCTATCAGATAGTATATTCCGATTTTTGTCACATGTCCCTGTGTTTACGCTGTAGGTCAAATAGTGGTATGAGTAACGTGTTTTAAACAGTTTTTTGAAAATTTTGTATGAACACAAGGGTTCTACGGGAAAAACCAATTATGAGGAAATGTAGCCAAGATTTTCCTCTATCAGATGGTATATTCCGATTTTTGTCACATGTCCCTGTTTTGACGCTGTAGGTCAAAAAGTGGTATGAGTAACTTGTTTTTAAACAGTTTTTTGAAAATTTTGTTCGAACACAAGGGTTCTACGGGAAGAACTAAGTATGATGAAATGTAGCCAAGACCTTCCTCTATCAGATGGTATATTCCAATTTTTGTCACATGTTCCTGTTTGGACTCAAGAGATCGAACAATGTAATAAAACAGATTTTTTGAGCAATTTCAATGCTAAAAATAATACTTATTTGAATAAAAAAAATAAAAGAAATGTAATTTATTTATTCCATACATTTTTCAACAAAAATTAATTTACAATGTTTTAAAACATTTTTCGTAAAAAGTTTGTTAGAATTCATTCAACAAACTTTTACATATTTCTTATATTTGCAATGGTATTGCCATTTTTTATATAGAATATTGTACTAAATTCATAAAATTTGACTTGGTAGCACTTAAATTTTTGTCTGCAAGGTTGAAAATTCTCATTTCTGGTCTGCAAAAGAGAGTTTGTTGAAAAAGTTTGTTGAAAAGTTTGTTACTCTCTGAAAAAGGAAGAAGAAGAAAAAGTTTGTTGAAAAAGTTTGTTATCTTCACGGACATAAGTATCGAAGCGACGCAGACTGCAAACAAAAAATTATGATTTGTTCGACAAATGTTCTGCCCATTGAAAACAAAATGAACAAAATTGTGTGTGTTGCTCTGCCGACGTTTTGCTCTTGTGCGAACAAGAAAAAGCCTAGTCTGGATGTAGCGTAAATCTGAAATGATACTTGATACGTCCATGAAATTTTGACAAATGATATAAATGATTCTAAATTATAGACTTTCATCGAAACACGAATTTCGAAAATGTTGTCGGTTACGATATTTTGGGGGTCAGTGATCGATAATTTTGATAATTTCTGAACTAATAATAGCATCTAGAATTAGATGGGTAAGAGAATAGAAGATCAGTAACGTTTTTATGAGATACAGTAATGGGTAATCAAATTTCGACGCGCTTGATAAATTTCAGTTTTGCCTTATTTTATAACGTTGAAATATTAATAATACTATGTTCACATATAAAGGTTTTTTAAAAAAACGAGTCGTTTTCTTAAAAAACATAAACAAATTGACTTGTTTTTTCATATATTTCAAAGCCAGAAAACATCTCGATTCAAGTTGTTTAATTATTTAACACAATAAAAACATACTATAAAACCCTTTTAATGAAAAACATAATTTTTTTTTAAAAATTATACAATCTTTGTTTTTTAATTTTTTTAAAGTTTTTTTAGAGCATATTTTTCGTTTTTTTTCTGCGCATAAAACCCATTTTTTTTAGAGCATATAGTGGTTTCCCTGCTGATGACAATGTCGCTCTGCACAACAAGAGCAGAATTTTATGCCTTTTGTTCAAAAAAGTTGTCAAAATTTTTAGGAATCTGCCGCCATTGCGTTCTACGGAAAATCATGGATCCAGCACCGAGACTGTCTTCAGGTCATAGATAACTGAGACAGCACCTATTTTTAGGGATCAAGTTTTCATTTTCTTTTTTCTAGTTTGAGCATTTTTAATGAAGTGTAAAAGTTAAAATTAAATTAAAAAACTAGTTTTTGCTCAAAACCAGCAAAAAGTTAACTAAAAAACGAATAGTAAGCTATTTAATTTCAAAAAATGTAAGTAAATGTGAAATATGAATGCAAACACGGACAAAAATGATAATAAGTAGCATCTTATTATAAAATATTCGGTACATTTCTTTTACGGTTTATGATTTTTGTCCGCCTACGAGAGATGTTTTCTCTAAAAACAGGTGTCCGCGTCCGCCCAAGAGAGCGTCCGCCTAGCAGAGATTAATTTATTCTAAAAATGCCACCTAAACCATGGGACCTAAAAAATTTTCTACCGGAGATGTCCGCCTATGGTAGTTGTCTGTTAAGGGAGCTTTTACTGTATTTCTTTTCAGTCGCGGAATATTAAGATTTTACTAACATTTTTTATCACATTTTCATTGTTCAAACATGTAATTTTATATATTTCAGAAATTTTTCAAAATATGTTAGGTTTTAATGTACCATAGGAATAGTCTATCCTGCTACTACTGAATATAACACGTAATTAGCCCATTAAGGGCTAGAGGGTAAATTTTATGCATTTAGTTCCCAAAAGGTTAAATTAGCAATTTTTGTAAATAAATCTCATGAAAGTACTTATTACACTTAAATATTGATAAATTTATGAAAAACAAAGTTCATTTAAAACCGCGATAATAATCGAATAAAAAGGAATTTTTTGAAATTTAGCCGCTAATTTACACGAATTTACAGCTTTTTTGATAAATTTATATCCTTAACTAACCATTTATTTGCCGTTAAAATTAACTTAACCAATTATGGACCGGAAATCCCAAAATTTTATTTGTGCAACTAAGGGTTAAATGAATGCACATATCAATAGTATTTAATGAGAGCTCTTCAATGATGCCCTAAAATATAACTTAAATGTTCAAAATATTCAAACTTTAATAAAATACTATTTAAAATAAAATCATATAATATTTTACTAAAATTTCAACTTCACGAGAATTAAAACAAATTTTAAAATATTTTTTGTTCAATATGTATTAGTCGTCGTTTTTCTATCATATGTTGCAATTTTTTTGACAAAAGTATATACTGTTGATCGAAAACCATATTTTTAGAGGTTTTTTAAAAATGGTTCAGCTTACGTAAATGAAATAATTGAACCGATATATTTTGGAAATTAGTTTAAAACATGTCAATCTTACATTTTAGGGGGGGTACATTTGCAACTTTTTTTGTCCCCATACAAATCAAGGTACTTTACAACGGGTTTCATAAGTAAACAAACTCATCATTTGTGTTTCGCTTTAAAAAGCGGCAAATGTAACGGTCCATTTTTAAAAATTTACATGTGTTTGATGAAGTCAACTTGTTTTCATTTACATTGATGACAAATTTTGCAAATACTGTTCTATTTTAAGTTTCTAGAGAAAGTCGAAAAAATCGTTTTCGGGCGAATCAAAAATATGTAAACAAGCAACCTTTGGCTTAATTTCTTTTGTTAAAAGTAAGTAAAGTTTATGGTTGAAAAATAATTTTAGCACAGCAGAAGTTATTTCTTATTGTCGCCAAATGGCTCATATTGAGCAATGAATTTGTTTATTATTTCATTTTATTTATTTGAATTTATTTATTTGCTTTAAATTATTTATATTATTTTATTTTGAATCTATTTTGTTTTGTGAGCCACCTTAATGTTTACCATAGTAAAATAATAAAGTACTCGCACATCTACAAAAACAAAAATTGCTTGTATTTTGTTAGTGTAAAACTACTGCCCACAATGTCAAAATGCTTTGAACGGAAAAATGAGAGAACAAAAGAGAGCAAGAGAAAAAAAACTAAAAAAAAATTTACATGTGAATACAAAAACAATTTGACGGTACCGCGAGGTTTGCCAATGAAAAAATTGTAAAACAGCTGTTCTTACGAGTATACTTTATAATTATACTATGATGTTTACTTAAATTGTCTTATGTACTTGTTTATTTATGATTCTTATGTGATGTTGTTGTTCCTTTTTACATTGATCTTACTGCAGTGCTTTCTTTCGTTAAGTTGGTACCGTTACTTGATATGTGTTATACAAATAACAAGTTTAGTGGTCCACAAGAAAATAATTATGTTATTTAAATTAGTTCGTAAGGGAAAAGCACTGCGGTAAGTAGTGTAATTATTATAATTTTATATTTTATTAATTTTTGCTTTTTAAATAGAAATAAACGCGCAAGCACCGCACCGTGCATAAATAAATAAAAATATTTGTGTTTCCTTTGATGGTGTGGGGCAGTTAAATTCGCCCCTTACGAGCAACAGTCGCAGCCAGCGACTACAAATTTTATTTCGCAATTTTTGGAGCGAATAAATAAATCATTTTGTGGATAAAGTGGTCCATTGCCTGCCGGGCCAGAAGTTAATATTTTCTGCAAAGTGAAAAAGTGGTTCCTTGCCTGTTGGAACAAAAATCAATATTTATGTGAATTTTTTGTTGCTCATTGTCTGCAGAAAAAAATAATTTGAAAAATTTTGTGCTGCTTTATTTGTTTGATGTGGTTCCTTGGTGCCGGAACAAATTAAATGTTTTTATGTGAATTTTTGTGTGCTTCCTTACCTGCCGGAACAAAATAAATTGTTAAAATAATTTTTTGTGATTTCTTGCCCGCCGAAAAAATATTTTGGATTTAATGCAAATTTTAATACCGGTCCTTGCCTGTCGGAACAAGTAAATATTTTTTATACATTTTTTGCGACTCTTTGAACGCCATAAAATATTTTTTGAAAAATTTATTGCCGTTCTCTGCCCGTCGAGACAATTAATAATTAATTGAATAAATTTGTGTGATCTGTGGGAATCATTTTTATTGTTGTGGTTCATAATGCAACGATCACCGGTACGAAAAAGTCCTCGTTTGCAGTCAACAATGGGCCAAAGTGCTAATATTTCGCCATCAGCCGGAACAAAAACTGCATCTCAACAACCGACTCCCGCTGGAGTTTCTTTTTTGCCAGCAAGTTCCTCTGCTGCCGGAACAACTTTGACGAGACCAGTGACTCCCTCTGCCACACAAACCGTAAGTACACATACATTACAAACAACACAAATAGCTCCTTTTGTTGCCGGAGTGCCACCTAGTTCCACCGCTGCCGGAACAACCTGTGCCACTACAAATGCCGCTTTTGCCGTCGGTAAACAACCTAACCAAGAAATATTTTCGGAAAATAATAGAAGCTCTGCTGTACTGCCGCCGTTGCCCCAATCGGATTCTGGAATTAGTTTGGAAAGCCTTCAAAGCCAAATTGACGTACTCCAGGCTCAATTAATGAATGCCCAAAGAGCCTTGTCCATCACATTGAATTCTAATGCGACGCCAAGCTCTTCAGCCGCCATGCCACAGCCATCCAATATGGCGCCACCAGTAATGGCGACCAGTGACGTCGATGCCGACAATGCTGCCTCTGCCCAAGCCGACTGCGCTGAACGTCGTACGCCATTTTCAAGTGTCAGCTACAGCGCCAATAATCATTTTTTGGATTTTGGCGCAAATCAACCGCCTTTGACAAATATGTTGCCGCCTAATTTTCGTTTGTCTCAAAATGGTGGTTCGATGTCAATGCCTCGAAAAATTGATGACTTGCCGGAATTTGATGGCGCTCCTGAAGATTGGCCCATGTTTGCAACTGCCTTTGAACAGTCAACTGCTGTTTATAATTATAATAATTTTGAAAATTGTTTGAGGCTCCAAAAGGCTTTGAAGGGTGAGGCACGTGTATGTGTGAAGTCATTGTTGATCCATCCAGATAATGTGAGTATGGTTTTAGAGCAATTGCGTTTCCAGTATGGTCGCCCAGAAATGCTTATTCGCTGCCAGCTACAACAAGTGAAGGAAATCCAGCCCATCAGTGAGAATGCCGTAGATAAACTTGTGCCCTTTGCTGTTAAAGTGCAGAATCTTGCCGCCTTTTTGGAAACTGCCAATGGACAACAGCATTTGGCCAACCCAACGCTGATGGAAGAATTAGTCGGAAAGCTTCCAATGAGTAAGCGCATGGAATGGGCTGGATATGCCTCAATAATAAAACCATACCCAACAATTCTGGATTTTAGTAAGTGGCTCAAAGGTGTTGCTGACCTGGTAAGAATGATACAAAGTGTTAGTGGAAATCGTCAAAATAGTGAACCAAAAAGAAAAGTTGTTCTCCATGCCGCTGAGGGTCAACGAAAACAAGAATGCCCTATGTGCCAGACTAATCATAAATTATTTGAGTGTAATAAATTTGGTTCTTTAAGTGTGCCTAATCGTTGGATTGAAGTAAAAAAAATTGAGGTTATGTTTTTCGTGTCTCTGTGGTGGCAATTCAAGCAGAAATTGTCGTTTTCGAAAGCCGTGCCCAGTTGATGGTTGCTTAAGAAAACATAACAGATTATTACATGATACGAAAGTTAGTAATGGTGCAAATAATTTGAGTTCATCTGAGTCGGCTGCTCCAAGTGGTTCAAGAAATGAAAACGAGTCTGTTCTGAGCTGTGTGTCTAGAGCTGCTGATAAAGGTGTGTTGTTATTCCGTGTAGTGCCAGTAATACTTTATGGTCCTAGTAACAAAATAGAAACATATGCGTTGTTGGATGAAGGTTTTTCGGTTACTATGGTGGATAGCTCCTTGGTGAAGCAACTTGGTCTTCAGGGGCAACAAAGTAAATTAAATTTAAATTGGTACGCTGGTAAGGCATCGTAGGAAGTGGCAACAGTGGTTAATATGCACGTAAGTGGAGTAGATAGTCGAAGAAAATATGCCTTTCGAAACGTTTATGGTGTTTCGAATTTAAAATTGCCGGCTCAGAGTTTTAATATGGATTTAAGTGGTCTCCCAGGTTTGCCTATCAAATTATACAATGATGTTGTTCCTAAAGTTTTGATAGGATTGGATCATTGTCATCTTGGTCTTCCCGATGAAATTGTGCCGCTGGAAGAAAATGGTCCTTATGCTGCTAACACCCCATTAGGATGGGTCGTATTTGGTAAAATGATGGGTAAGTCATCCAATTCTCATTTGTGTTTATTGACGGTTCAGCCAGAACAGAAGCTCTATGACTTGGTGGCAAATTATTTTGAGACGGAAAATTTTGGTGTGAAGGTATTGCCGGTCATAGAATCAAAGGATGACTTACGTGCTCGTCAGATAATGAAGGAAACTACAGTGAAAGTAGAAGGGAGATTCCAAACTCGGCTCTTATGGCGTTCTGATGATGTTGTGCTACCGGATAATTATTCCATGTCTCTCAATAGACTTGTTGGTATTGAGCACAAGATAAAAATAAATCCTGTATTTGGTGTGGCTTATAATAATTAAAGATTATTTGTCTAAAAAGTATGTTCGTAAATTGTTGCCTAGTGAAGCCTCAGATGTTTGCCCTAGGACATGGTATCTTCCGCACTTTGGAGTGGTCAATCCGAACAAGCCAGGAAAAATTCGATTGGTGTTTGATGCTGCCGCAACCGTAGAAGGTATCTCGCTGAATTCTCAACTGCTTAAAGGGCCTCAACAATATAAACCATTGCCGTCAGTTTTATTTAATTTTCGTGTTGGTGCAGTAGCAGTATGTGGGGACATCAAAGAAATGTTTCACCAAGTGATTGTGGCTCCTGAATATAGATGTTCTCAAAGGTTCCTTTGGCGCGAAGATGATAGAAAACCACCTGATTCCTATGAAATGCTTGTGATGACCTTTGGTGCTGCTTGTTCGCCTTGCGTAGCCCAATATGTCAAAGATATAAATGCCCTTAGCTATCGTGATCGATTTCCTCGTGCCGTGAAATCTATTTTGGATCACCATTACGTTGATGATTTCGTTGATAGTTTCCCAACGCCAGTAAGGGCCATTGAAGTTGCTGAACAGGTACGTGATATACATAAATCAGCTGGATTTGAACTACGTAATTTTTCTTCCAACTCTGCCGAAGTAATTGTAGCTCTTAAGGGTACATTGGAGAAGCCAGTGAATTTCTCAAGCGATGTAAATGAGTTACAGTCAAAAAAGGTTCTTGGTATGTATTGGCAACCAAAAGACGATACTTTCAGGTTCAATTTGAAGTTCCACAATGTACCAGCTGATGTCATAGAAGGTATAAGGTCTCCAACAAAACGCGAGCTGTTAAGTGTGGTTATGTCTATTTTTGATCCACTTGGTTTCTTGAGCCACTTTATGATAACGGCAAAATTTTTGATGCGAGAGGTATGGAGGCACGATATTCGATGGGATGATGTACTACCTGGTGAAATAAGCGATGTGTGGAATAATTGGCGCCAAAAGCTGCAAAATGTTGTGAATGTTAAAGTGCCACGATATTATTTTGAAAACGGTGTTCCTTATTGCCTGGAACTACATGTTTTTGTCGATGCTAGTGAAGACGCCTTTGGTGCCGTGTCTTACTGGAGGTCCATAAATGCTGATGGAAAAATTGGAGTTTCTTTTGTAGCTGGAAAAACTAGATGTGCTCCTTTGAAAATGGTGAGTATTCCTCGGCTCGAGCTGCAAGCAGCTGTGTTAGGAACTCGGTTGATGGCTACAATTTTGAAAGAGCATTCTATAAAAGTTTCAAGAACTATTTGCTGGAGTGATTCTACAACGGTTATTAATTGGATTGGTTCTGAAAGCCGTAGATACAAGCCCTTTGTTGCCCATAGAATCACTGAAATTCTTGAGACTACTAGCCCTGCAGATTGGAGATGGCTGCCAACAAATATTAATGTTGCTGATGAAACCACAAGGATGAAGAGCCAGATTGATTTTTCTGATGAGTGCCGTTGGTTCAAAGGTCCAGAATTTCTGTATGGTAGTGAAGATGAATGGCCTAAAAATATTAATGCAGCCACAAGTAGTCCAGATGGTGAAGAACTTCGCCCGAAATTTGCTGTGCTGGTAATCGTCCCTGCTTTTATTGAATTAAATCGATTTTCATCCTATTTAAAATTAAAACGTACGGTTGCTTGGATCCTACGTTTTGCAAAACGATGTCAAAAGAAATCTAGCCCAGAAGAAGGAAATGGTTTAACTGTTGCTGAGTTAAAATCTGCTGAGTTGTTCCTTTGTCGCCAGGCCCAGCTTGATAGTTTTGGTTCTGAAAAGGAAATAATTAAAAACGAAGGTAGTCTGCCTAAAAGTAGTGAATTGTATGCCTTGTCTCCTTATATGGATGAAAATTCATTACTTCGAGTTTATGGTCGAGTAGACGCTGCTAGTTGGTTACCATTGGACATCAGGCGCCCGATTATATTGCCGTCGTTTCATCCTATTACTGAGTTGTTTGTGGCCCATGTACACGAAAAAATGAAGCATCAAAATTTTGAAGCCACAATATGTGAAATCCGAAGATCATTTTGGATCCCTCGTCTAAGAAGAATTTTACATAAATGTATTTCTAGTTGTTTTATTTGTAGATTTCGTCGTACATTGCCAGTGCCACCACTTATGGGTTCTTTGCCAAAGGACAGATTGACGCCATATATTCGTCCCTTTTCCTACACTGGTGTGGATTATTTTGGCCCAATAACTATTACTATTGGTCGTCGCCATGAGAAACGCTGGGTAGATCTATTTACTTGCCTAACCATAAGAGCTATACATTTGGAAGTCGCCTTTGATTTGTCCACAGATGCATGTATTCTTGCCATACGCAATTTTATAAATCGACGTGGCCTGCCTACGAGACTTAGGAGCGACAATGTCAAAAATTTTGTTGGTGCTGATCAAGTAGCCAAACGATTCAGCGAAGTATTTGATGTGGCCCGTATTCAGGACGAGTTTTCATCGAAAGGTATAGACTGGCAATTTAATTGTCCTCATAATCCAGTGTGTTAAGCGTGTGTTACAATCAACACTGAAAGAAACTTGCCCTCGAGAACACACGCTACAAAGCTTCCTGATTGAAGCGGAAAATATTGTGAATTCTCGTCCATTAACCCACTTGCCAGTAAGCCATGAGGATGAGGAACCATTGACACCCAATCATTTTCTGCTAGGTTGCCCTAATACGACACAGACTCCTACCGAAGAAATAGAGAATGGCCCAGTTGCTCTAAAAAAGCAGTGGCGCATTTCCCGTCAGTTACGGGATCATTTTTGGAAACGCTGGATTAAAGAATATTTGCCCACATTGACCAGACGTTCCAAATGGTGTCAAAGAACAAAGCCCATAGCCGTTGGTGATTTGGTTCTAATTTGCGATCCAGCCGTGTCCCGTAGAGATTGGAGGCGAGGCCGCATTGAAGAGGTGTACAAAGGCAAATGGTGTCATCCGTAGAGCTGATGTTCGTACAAGTTCTGGAATCTTGAAGCGTCCCGTTTCCAAACTGGCTGTCTTGGATTTAGAGTAGTGAATCGTTACCGATCCACGGGGGTGGGGATGTCGCCAAATGGCTCATATTGAGCAATGAATTTGTTTATTAATTCATTTTATTTATTTGAATTTATTTATTTGCTTTAAATTATTTATATTATTTTATTTTGAATCTATTTTGTTTTGTGAGCCACCTTAATGTTTACTTAAATTGTCTTATGTACTTGTTTATTTATGATTCTTATGTGATGTTGTTGTTCCTTTTTACATTGATCTTACTGCAGTGCTTTCTTTCGTTAAGTTGGTACCGTTACTTGATATGTGTTATACAAATAACAAGTTTAGTGGTCCACAAGAAAATAATTATGTTATTTAAATTAGTTCGTAAGGGAAAAGCACTGCGGTAAGTAGTGTAATTATTATAATTTTATATTTTATTAATTTTTGTTTTTTAAATAGAAATAAACGCGCAAGCACCGCACCGTGCATAAATAAATAAAAATATTTGTGTTTCCTTTGATGGTGTGGGGCAGTTAAATTCGCCCCTTACGAGCAACAGTCGCAGCCAGCGACTACACTTATAAAAGAAATAAAAAATCACTTTTTCAATTAAATTAGAAAATTTGATAAAATCAGAAGAAGACCTAAAGGATGGCAAATAGCGCACAATTAAGTATAGAATAACTAAGAGTACCTATCATACAGTACGAAAAAGTTGAAACATTTAGAAATATATCAAAAATCTTTAATAAAATTTAGCTTTAAATCCTATGCTTTCTGATCGAAAATTCTTATAAAAACTTATTCCGAAAGTCCGAAAACTATGGTCGCAACTTACAACTCACAGAAAACTGTATAAAGACGGAAAACATGGTCTAGATGTACGGAAAATTGTATACATAAGTATAATAAATCTCCAAAATTTGATGACTTTCTATGCAGATTATGCCTTATGCTATTTTTTTAATTAAATAATACAGTGGGTGTCATAAATAAGTAAACAAACTCATCATTTCTGTTTAGGAACTAAATAACCTATGATTTGCTTGAAATATAATATGTACATTTAGCTAAAAGATATTGAAACCCTAAGTCCGGTGGAAAGGGCTTCGTAGTGTGCTCTTTCATTACACACTGCTGTTCTTTACACAAAACATTAAACACACACACGCCACACACAGCAAACATAAATCGATCAAGCTGCACTTGAATGAAATGTGACGAATGCTTAAAGGGATAATATTGGTGTTTGAGTGACATTGATAGTCACTCAATTCCCCAGTTTGAAGACAATATGATTGGTCAAATTCTTCAAGTTGCGACTGTCGAAATTTGAGTAAATACATGTATGGAATAGGATTAAGCAAGATAGAATGTAAATTAAAGTGAATTAGAGTAATATAGAATATATGTAAACTTTTGTATAAAAAGAGCCCTTTGGACACAAATAAACCAGATTCAGATGAAGACTCAAATCGGCAACAACTTTGCCTTAGTTTTTATTCCAAAATCTCCTTTTGCCCTTACTAAGGTAAGATCGGCAATTGCTGTAGCGTAACCAACGGCAAACACTACCGGTTACAAAAAACCTTTTTTTTTATATTATTTTTCATAAAAACATTTTCTACCATTCTAAACCATATATTCCTTAGATGGAAGAGTATGTACCGACCGGAACGAAGGAAGAAGAAGATCCCGAAATACGTGCCCGCGAAATTAGGTCCCAAAAAACTAACCATAGAGGACTACAATAGGAGGCAGAGAAGATTGCTGGACGATAAATAGACAGCAATCCCAAAAGTAGACATCAAAATAAAGAAAAAAAGAGGTGGACGTCAAGTGAGACTAAGAAGGAAATTAGCCGAAAATCTAAGGATAGTAAAAGACGAGCAAAACCCAATTCCATGGGAGAGAACTCAAGAAATCTGGGTGGAAATTGATAAATTAAAAAAAAAAGAAATAAGCAATGGGAAGACCTCAAAGTAAAGAGGTAGTAGTAGAAGAGAACATAGTAAACAATAATAGAATAAAATAAAAATTGTATATGGAGGAATTTGTGAAAAGATTAAAAGATATTTGTGCAAATTTAAAGAAAAGTCCCAATAGAAAATATACAAAAAAGACCATAAAGGAAAAATTAGATATTATAGAAGATATAAAAGAAGTTTTCAGACAGCATTAGAAATAAAGGGTGACACTGAGAATACAGTTGCACTGAAGGTAGAATTTAATAATTTATACAGTTAGGGACAAAACTATTTGTACACCTCATATATTTCGTATACCTTCACGCACATTTTCAACAGATCCGCTGTTTTTATACTTGCTTACAATGTATTGTACTGTGGAATGTTGCAAATTTACTAAATTACTTATATTCCGGAGAGACTTTCCTTTTTTATGTTCATCAATAATTAAATTTTTAATATCCAAACTCAACTCTTTTCGCTTTCCCATTTTTAATGTGCTTATTATTCAAAACGTTAAAACCAACTTCTTAATTTGTAAAATAAAACTCGATTAACGAAGAAAATATAACGGTATTTAAAAAAATCATCATACAAGAGTCCAATGTACAAATAATTGTACAAAGTACTGATGTACAAATACTTTTGTCCCAAAGATTTTTACTTAAATTGTACTTTTTTTTAACAATGTGTTATATATTAATTTATTTTTTATCAAATAATTCAATAAAAATGGACCTGAATTAAAACTACATATAATAATTTTTTATTCTTTATAAATTATTGAAGATATACGAAATGCATGGGTGTACAAATAGTTTTGTCCCTAACTGTATAAAACAATAATAGAATTTTTGAACAAGGCTCAAATGCAAGAAGATAAAGAATCCATCATGGCAACATTTAGTTTAGAAACAACTTCCAAAACTCTCCCATTATTCTCAGGAAATTTCAACGAACTGGAATGTTTTATGGTGACAGGTGACTTCATATATAAGACTTTATCAAAAATATCTAAAAAGGATTTCCTTCAGTACGTTTATCATGCTAAACTAATTTCAAATGTTAGAATGTTACAGAAGTAACAAAACAATTCCACAACTACAGGATAGGTTAAACAATTTGTACCAAAGAAATTTAACGGTAAATAACTACAGGGACAGATTGACTGATATAATAGATAACCTTAATAAATTAGGAATTGAAGAGTTAGGAAATGATGCCACAGAACCTGAGAAAAATGTCATAATTACCCTGAATAATAAATTAGCCCTTGAATCATTTAAAAGAGGCATAAATGACAATATGAAAACAGCAATTTTTGCTGCACGTCCAAAAATCTTCAAGAAGCAACAGAACTTGCTCTTGAATTAGAAAATGAGCAAAAAGCAAACCCAAGCTCTATTATGCATTTTGAAAGAGGTTATAGGCAAACCAATAACTTCAGACCAAATAGACAAAATTTTAATAATAACAATTATAGGTCTAATAGTAATAATAATTATAGACCAATTAACAACAATTATAGACAGAATAACAACAATTGCAGACCAAATAACAACAATTTGAGACAAAACAATAATTTCAGGACAAGTAACAATAACGCTGGAAACAACAGTTTTAAGTCAAATAATAACAGTAACACAAATGTTAGGAACAACAATTTTAACAACAGAAATAAAAGTTATACAAATAGGAATAATAATAACAACAATAACAGAGACAGAAGATATATACGTACAATAAACGACACGGGAAACATGGAAGGCTCGGAGTACGAGAATATTCCGGAAAGCCAAAATTAAAGATTTTTAGATTAACTGAAAATAATACAAATTTCATTACTGTCGCATACAAAAATAATAAAATTAACATCTCTTGTCGACACAGGTGCCGACATATCACTATGCCGTATGAACAAATATTTCGAAAATGAAGAATATTATCCAGAAGAAAGATGTAAATTAACAGGTATCACAAATCAGGAAATCAATTCAATAGGAACTATTGACCTTAATCTAAATTTAACAAACATAGAATGTAAACATACATTTCAACTAGTAGATACAGATTTTCCAATTAAACAGATGGTATTGTTGGTCGAGACTTTTTAAAGAAATGTTTTTGTAAAATTGACTATGAAACATTTACATTAACTTTGTTTGTAAACAATACAACAATAATTTTGCCTATGCAAACAAAAACATATAGTGAATTAACAATGACAATAAAAATTAAATATAAATAAGGATAGCGTCATATTTAATGATGAGTTAGAAGACGGAATTTTCTTAAGTAATTCGATAGCACCCAAGAACGGAATGACACATATAAAAATTTTAAATACAACGAACTCTACTGTAACTTTAAAAGGCATTCAACTCCAGACTGACCCACTTAAAAATTATGACATATTAAATTACAATAACATAAACGATGACGAGCGTTTTAATAAAATACTAAATACACTTAACATAAACAATAGTGACGAACACGCTAAAAACGAATTAACAGAAATTTTCAGAAAATATAAAAATTTCATTTAGACGATGAAAATTTAACAGTAAATAATTTTTATAAACAAAATATCACAACTTCTGATAAAACACCAGTGTATATAAAAAAAAACATTCACATACACAAATAATAAATGAACAAGTACAGAGAATGCTTAAGAATACTGAGGATAAAAAGAAATGGAGTCTTGTAGTAGACTTTAGAAAATTGAATGACAGAATTGTCAATGATAAATTAGAAGATGTTTTGGACAAACTTGGAAGAGCAAAATGGTTTTCGACACTCGATATGACTAGTTCATTTCACCAAATTGAGCTTGAAGAGGATTCAAGACCACTTACAGCATTTTCCACTCCGCATGGTCATTTTCAATTTAAACGACTCCCATTCGGTTTGAAAATATCATCCAAAGAATTCTTATCATTAGCATTTATCAGGATTGGACTCTGAAGCTTTTCTGTACGTAGACGACATAATAGTATATGGTTGCAGCTTAAATCATCACAACCAAAATCTTGTCAAGGTTCTTGATAGACTTCAGAGATATAATCTGAAACTAAATCCACAAAAATGTTGTTTTTTGAGACCAGAAGTAGTTTATTTGGGTCATCTTATTACTAAAGATGGTGTAAGAACAGATCCATCTAAATACGAAATAGTAAAAATTATCCTATACCCAAAAATACAGATGAAGTCAGAAGATTTGTTGCATTTTGTAACTATTATAGAAAATTAATACCAAATTTCGCAGATATTGCAAAACAATTAAATTCTTTATAAAAGAAATCAGTTAAATTCGAATGGACCAATGAATGTCAAAGTGCTTTTGACACACTAAAAGAAAAATTAACTAATCCACCAATATTACAATATCCAGATTTTTTTTCTATAATAGAAAAAGAACTTTTAGCAATCCATTGGGGTATAAATTTCTTTAAACCTCATTTATATGGTACACAATTTATAGTATTAACGGACCACCGACCATTTATTTCACTATTTTCACATAAGAATCCTTCATCAAAAATGACTAGAATTAGACTAGATTTGTGTGACTATGACTTTTCAATTGTCTATAAAAAGGGCAAGATGAATACAAATGCAGGCGCACTTTCCAGAATAGAAATTAACTCAGATGTACTTAAACAAATGATACCACAGGAATATGACGGAAAACAAAAAAAAAGTTTTAATAACAACAAGAGGCATGAAAAATAAAGAAGATGAGGCAAAGAAAGAATTAGATAAGAGAAAAGATATTAATAATGAAGAACAAAAATTGAATAATGTAGAAGATATTATTGAATTAGAAAATACACGTGTAGAAGAAGATAAACTGGAGAAATGCACATCTCAGAAGCCTGATCAATGACGTCAAAAATATAAATATATTACAATTTAATAATATTGAGAATATAGAGAATTTGAATATATATGTAGGGTTTTTTAATGAAAACACCTTTTCTTTTTTTTTTTTTTTTATAATTATATTAAATTATAAATTTATTTAAAAATTTGGGCTTAAGTGTTAATACTTAAATTAATTTTTAAGCTTAAGTGCTAATTGTATTATTTTGAAACTTTCACTCTAAACGTCTCAATGACAACCAACTTGTTTCACGTCACAAACTCAACTCCCCCTAATTGTCTCGTCCTCGTTAACTAACTATAAACTCGTCCGTTTTGCAACTCGTTCATCGTCAATTATTACTCGTACGTTTAATGCAGTGTTGCAGTCCTAGAAGGAGTTGCCACTTCTGGTCGTACGTCCGTTACTACCCGTCCCCACATTCGGCCATCCTGCATGGTCTTTCGACCCGAATGACGAGCTCCACCGCTTCATATATTCAGCAACTGTATTTGTCTTTTCAACCTATCTATAACCTCCTCTGAACCTGTACTCCTTACTGGATATAACCAAACAAATTTAGAACAACAAAAATATGATTGTATTGCTTCTTTGTTAGCTCCATAGGTCCTACGTGATCGACATGGAAAGTTCTCAAAGGTCTATCCGATTTATCGATGGGTTTTAAAAGACCTTCCGCTTTTCACTTTTTGCATCGCTCACAATGCACTCAACACAGCTTTGTACCACATTATTCACCTTTGGCATCAAATTTGGAATATAGAACTCCTTTTCTACTAACTCTTTAGTCTTTTTCGCACTTAAATGGCCTTCTCTGTGAGTAATTTTTATTATTTCTTCTTCCATTGAAGCTGGTATTACACGATTAGGGTCCTTATACAGCAAGTCATATTTCAAATAAAAGTCCTCATATTCGTTCCCCTCAACTGCTTTCCTGACAGCCTTGATCCATTCATCTTCCAATTGAGCCTCCTTCAGTCGGTATTTTATTGAATTCTCAACTAAGAGACAGGAAACTCTGCCAAGTGCATCAACATGCCTCATTTTACTACCAGATCTATGCTCTATAATGAAGTTAAACTCTTGCAAAAACATAGCCCATCTCGACACTCTCAAAGGCACATCCTTCTTCCTGACAGTCATGGCAAATGCGTTACAGTCTGTCACTATTTTAAATTTTGAACCCATTAAATATACCCTCCATTTCTTTAATGGCGAGTACCTCAAGCTCATACGAATGGTATTTCTCCTGCGCACTAGTGGTCTTACGGCTCATAAACTCCACCGGGTGAAATTGTTTATCTTCGCTATCCTTTTGAAGCAAAACACCACCGTATCGAAACTTGCTTTCGTCGGTATGGACCTCGGTCACTGCCTCCGGATTATATAACTTGAGGACTGGCGCATTTATCAATTTCGATTTCAATTGTTCAAATGCAATCATTTGAGTATCCCCAAATACAAATGTCGAGTCCTTCTTCAACAAATCAGATAACGGTTTCGCAATAGTTGCAAAATCACAAACGAATCTTCTAAAATACGAAGTCAGTCCTAAGAAACATTGAACCGCTTTCTTATCCTTTGGTAGTGGAAAATTTGCTACTGCAGAAGTCTTCTCGATCGATGGTTTGATAGTTGAATTTTCTACAATGTACCCCAAAAAATTTACCCTTTTCTTCAGGAACTGACATTTTCACCACTTAATTTTAAGGTTAAATTTTTCAGCCACCCTCAAAACCTTTTCGAACTTTTCAATACCCTCGTTCTCGTCCTTCGACGGAATAATTATATCATCGATATAAACCACTATAGTCCCATCTTGAATTAACGCCCTATAAATCGAAAATACGAATCGGGAAAATACAGCAGGTGAATTAGAAATTCCAAACGGAACGTACATAAATTCATATTGTCCATTATGGGTTACAAAAGAAGTATGCTTCCGAGACTCCTCTTCAACTGGTACATGGAAAAACCCGTTCTTCAAATCTAAAGTAGTGTAAATTTTTGCGGATTGTAACCTATGCAAAACATCGTCAATCAGTACCATCGGAAAATTGTCCCTTAGTATCTTTTCATTCAACTTGCGAAAATCACAACACAACCTTTTCTCACCATTTTTCTTTGGAACTACTACAACAGGCGAAGCATACTCGGAAGTGCTCGGTCGTATAATTCCCTCCCTTAACCACTCTTCTACTTGTTGTTCCACAAAACGTTGGTCCTCGTAATCGTCGGGGTCTTTGATATACAGGGATTTCATCTAACAAAATAATCTTCATACTAATTGGTGATGGTTCCTGCTTCCTCGGACTATAGCTCTTAATTAAATGTTCAATCTCATGTGCTCTTTCCTCTCGTAGGTGTGATAAATCATACTCCTCCTTCAATTCCTCGATTGCTACTGTGGAGCAAAACTCCTCAAACTCATTTGGTAGCTGCTTTAAAACTCTACTCTCACCATCAAACTCCTTAGTATTCACCCTCTTTACCAATTAGGCTCCATTAGTACTCATAATTATGTCAGCTTGCTGTAAAATGTCGTTACCGATTGCTGCGGACAGACAAAATTTTCAGCCACGAAAAGTTTTATATCAGCATTATCCTCAAAGTCCTCCAGCCAACTACTAATTTCAACATTATCGGCACCAGAAAAAGACTTTAACGAATCTTCAATGTCCCGCAAAGTAAACAAACTTCCTCCACAATGTACTGTGCTTCTCCTAGCTGATGCAACATCGTCGTCCGAATCATCTGTCGTCAGACCGAAATGTGTTAAAAGTCTCTGTTGCAACACATTTTTACGCCCAGATGTCTCTAAACCTAATTCCGTCAACTTTCCCTTCAACCCTTCTACCGTCAAAGCTAAAATCTCCTGTGAGTCCATGTTGTCCAATTACAACAAATATTATTGAATATAATTAAAAATCAATATGAAATATTATCAAAATTATCACAAGCAAAGTTACAGTATTCTATTTTGTATACATAAAATTCTCAAAATTATCCTCAAAAAAATAAGAAAAATCTACGTTAAATTTAAAATACAAGAAATTACTCGAAAACAAATAATATTCCAAGAATGAAAAAAAAACTACGTTAAACTTCAAAAATTTCTAGAAATTACAAAAAAAAAAAAAAGTCTAAAACATTCACATTTACATTAAACACAAATTCCAATCTGATTTTCTCTTGTTTAACATAAATAAAAACTTATTAAAATAAAATTTCCAATTAGAATATTATCTTCTCGAAAATTCGAAAATCAAATGGGAAAATGTTCACAATAATGGTTAGGTTAGGTTCCTTGGGCAGTGTCTCTCCGAGACATCTCACGTAGGTCCATCAATGTCTGGTCCCGTTGTATTACCCTATGACAGGAAAACAATGTTAATCCTGCAGCGTTGTTGTCGCGCCAAACCATCCCGTCCCTGAAAGGAAGGAGTACAGTGACCTAGGATTAATATTCGATAAGTCACCCAAATTAAGGACGCTAGATCCTAACAGGTTCGATCTAAGCTCCGATAAAGCTGGACAGTCACAGAGAAGGTGAAAAACCGTTTCCTCTTCCGTCTCATCATTACAACTTCTGCAATAATCGTTAAATGGAAGACCCAGTCTCCTGGCATGGGTACCCAAGATACAGTGTCCCGTAACAATAGAAGTAACTAATCTCAACTGAGACCGAGATAGCGCAAATATAGAATTCGTCCTAGACTCATCATACCTGGGCCAGATAATTCTAGCTACACGACATTTGGATTCACGTTCCCGCATGTGCTGTGCAATATCGAAAATCTCCTGCCGTATTTGCAGCTTACACTGCGTCAAAGGAATGCCAACAAGATAGTCAATCATCTCATCGCCGAGACTAGCACCCCTCTTGGCAGTCTCATCCGCAATATGATTACCGGGACAGTTACTGTGACCCCGGATCCAAACTAGCCTAACATTCGAATGTCTCGCTATCTCATTAAGAGACACCCGGCATTCCGTAGTTAACCTTGATGTCGTATAGACACCTGCTAAAGATCTTATGGCTGCTTTGCTGTCAGTAAAAATACAAATATCTCCCGATATTTTGTAATACCTCACCCAGTTAGCGGCCCGTTTAATAGCGGAAATCTCCGCCTGAATAATACTGCATTCATTCGGCAGTCTGAAAGGTACCCTAATACCATAATCCTCAATATAGAAGCCACCCCCAACTCTCCCCATCCGTTTCGATCCATCGGTGTAGATTCTCACAACAGATGAATAGTTTTCAGGGTGCCATATATCGCCTACAGGAAGAGAAGTAGAAAACTGACAGCCAAAGAATGGTTTCGGAGTACACTCATCATGAATACACTCGGTGTAGTTCAAAATGCGAGCATGACCATAGTCGCGTCTAAGCCATGGACAGCCTATATTAAGCCTAACCGCAGCATTAAGGGCTATTTGTCTAGCCAGCAAGTCAACTGGTAACCAGTTGAGTATAGTGAAGAGGGCCCGAGACGGCGTGGTGCGCAGCGCACCCGTGATAAGGATGGATATCGACCTGAGCACCTTAATGAAAACGGATCGAAACTGTCAATCGCCCAGCGCAGTTTGTGATCATCAATGTCGATCGCTACGTTGCTTTCCGATTGAATATGTGTTACCTCCTGATAAGCATGAGAAACAGGATGGCTATCCGGGAAGTGAGCGTCGAGTAAAACATCAAGGGTTTCACGACTATCCACCGTCCACTTACCACAAGGTTTCTGTATGTAGCTGGGTACAGCCGTGGTGGCTGATAGAATCTTGCGTAATCGGTTGGTTTCAGAGGAAGTTTCAACACTATTACAGAAAGTTCTCCACGCCTTCCTTTTCGCATTCCTTATCAAATTTTTGAATCTGTTAATTGAAGTTCTATAGGCCGACCAGTCTCCTGATCTTTTGGCCATGTTGAACAATTTACGACATGCACTTCTAGTGCGTGCAATTTCTGGATTCCACCATGGTGGTTTTTCCTTTCCCCTGCATATGCTGGGTTTACAGGCCACATTCGTAGCAGATCGTATGGATTCTGTCAGAAAGTTCACTGCATTCTCAATTTCCCTACTATCAGTAACCGTAGGTGGATTAGCAAGATGAACTGAGAGCACCCGATGTTGGAGCTCCCAATTCGTCTTCCTTCTGTTAAGAATAGGGGGAAGCGAAGATTCCGCAACCCCAATTTCAAATACAATATATCTATGATCAGAAAAGGAACAGTCATTAGAGACTTTCCAGTCTCTAATTAGACTGCAATGTTTAGAACTAATCAACGTTAAGTCAAGAACTTCCATTCTATTTGCAACAATAAAGGTAGGCTCAGAGCCACTATTAACTACTTCTAAATTACTACTCAGAATGTAATCAAGTAGACACTCACCTCTTGGATTGGTATTAGTACTACCCCAAATAATGTGGTGTGCATTAGCGTCAGCACAAATGATGATAGGTGTGTTGGTGCTGTTCGCCATATTGACCGCTCTCTTGATTAACTCCCTAGGCGGAGAAACACCGTGGTCGTGAGCCATGTAGCTCGAGATCACCCATATAGTACCTACTGGTGTTTCCCAAGCCGCGGTAACTGTATCTTCATCGCTAAAATCAGACAAGATGAAGATATTCAGAGAGGTTTTAGCCAGGATACAAGATCTAATTCTATTGTTACCTGTTCCTTTGCAAACAGTAGCTTATAGCCTTTAATTTTTAGTCCACAAACCCGGTCCTGGTGAATCCATGGTTCCTGGACCATTATGAGCTCCTCCTTATTGTTGGTAACCCGGAGGAGCAGTGCAGCGGACGCTGCTTTAGAGTGGTGGAGGTTGATCTGCGTTACCCTCCCGATCTTCCGTGTTGTCGATGATCGTGACGTTGACGTCCTCCTGGTCAGATTCCAGAAGCACGTCCTCGTCACTAGCTTCGTCCGTGTAGACAGAGAGTCCACCTACCATCTCTGTGAGAGAGTTTGTGTCCTCTTTGTCGCACGAACTTGTCAACAACTACAGTACAATCTGCGGACTGTACGGCAGCAGCTACCGTTGGAGCGGGATTGCCTTTGTTGTCACTGCGGTAGACCCGGAGAAAGATAGTACTAAAGCCATAGTACACCTTACCCTGTTTCTCCCTCAGTGGCTCCAAAGAGTCCTGGTTTAGGAAAACAATCACCTTCCTCGATGACCCTTCAGGAGCTGTAACCTTCACAACTTTCCAATCATGTGTCGGAAGGTGAGGATTACAACACTGAAGGATTATAAGGATTTCCTCGGGATCCGATGGTTCGGCAGGAATGACGGCGATGGATCTAGGCCTGCGGGGTATTTCACTCACAGAAACTACATCCAGCATGGCGCCTTCCCATACCTCTCCTATTTCATTAACAGCGAGTTTTAGTAGAGACGCTGAGCGTTCGTCTACGCAAGCCATTAACTTAACGTGACCTTGGTACCAGCCAATGTCATCGCATTTAGGAGGTGGTCCTGGATTATCCTTGAGGATCTTCCAGAACACACCCAAAAGTTTTTGTTTAACCAGATCCCATCTTTGATGGGAAATGGCTCCATCGCTAACACTGCGATCGATAACAGCTCTGGCGAGATGATTTTTAGCCACCTCGATGAAAGACTTGTTTATCGTCGCTTTTGCGGGCTTGGGACGTTTAGTCCCTGGTTGCTGACTCTGTCCATTGGCCTCCTCCTCTGAACGTTGCCGTTTAGGCACTGCCCCTGTCGAGACAGAAGGAGGGGCCTCATTGAGGTTAGCAATGTGGGCTTTAGCCCATTCCAAGGAAGCTTTTTGCTCCTTGGTGAGGTCTTCGACCCTTTTAGAGCCTAATTGCTCAATAAAGCGTAAGGCGGAGCGCCTTGTGGTTGAGGCCCGTCGAGCAGGTGTTTTGTGCCTGGGGTTCACATTTTCGCCTGTTCTGGCTGGGGGAGGTGCGAGCAAGGGACAGGAGGATTCCGTCACTGGTCCCTTCTGCACAACTGGCACATGGGAAGCTGCCTTGTGGGACGACTTAGTCGTTCCCTCCTTGGCAGCACCCGAATCAGGGGTTTTAACTGACGTATTGTCGATTCGGACCTTTGCAGCTTTGGAGGTACTTGGTGCGAAGTTCAGAAGCACCTCACTGCTTTTCATAGAACAACCGCCTTCTGGTCGGGTTGCTTTAGTTTTACAGTCTGCAAGCTTGGGTTTACCAGGCCTACATACTGCAACATCAGTAGCTTGCAAACTAACCGAGCCCGATGTTATCACCTGACTAGTTTGGGTTACAGTCGCATTCGACTTACCACAGCCTGTTACCGCCGCCGTGGGAGTAGGGTCTCCGGAGATTATGAAGCCCCTTACCGGGTACGCGTGGCATGATTCCTTCTCAGACATCTCGGACATTTTTAAAAAACAACATTTTATACCTGCTGCCAGGTGTTGTGACTGCCGCCCCACTGGGGATCAGACGCAGACCACCAAGCCGCCCAATATGGGAGCAGACGCTGGTGGAATTCAGACGGACAAGCACCATAAGGTGCAAGGCCCTAAAGGAGCAAACGGACCAAGGTCCCCATCGTTTCACCCTTTCTCAATGAAAGGAAAAGTGGCGTATGGGAATCTGATAGCCGCCCCTCTGGGGAAAACAGACGCTATCAGATTGGGGGGGTGAGTAGTTCTTGGTTAGTGCTACTTGTGAGCCTCTCTGGCATGGGTAACCCTACGAGACAGCAAAATAGCTGTCTCGCCAGCCCGGCCAACGCAAGTCCCCGCACGTAAGCACCTGCATCGCGACAAGATGACTACCCTGCGAGGGGTAGGGTAGTCTACAAAAACAAAAATAAAAAACCACTTAGCTTATAAAAAATTCTGCACTCAGCAACATACACACAGCTCTTTACTTCTTGTTACCAGCAATCGTTTTTTCCTTCTCAGCAAACTCCACTTGACGATATAGACTGCCACAAAATAAGGGTTGTTTTCACATAGAAGCATACACACTTTTAAATGCAGTTTTTTTTTTTTTTTTTGTTATTTTTATAATCGATCAACTAGCAACAGAGTGTTTCTCATTTACTTTGTTGTTTACTCTTTTTATTATTTTTTTTTATCACACACACACACACGATTTTTTTACAACGTCGCCTTATTTTTTTAACCGTCTCTCTCAGTTTTTATTTTTCTCGATCTTTCTTTTCTCTTTCTTTGCTCACACGTACACTTCGTTACTTTCAAATTAACCAGTTTTTATTTTTCTAGATCTTTCTTTTTTCTTTTGTATGTATTTACTACTTTTCTCGTTACTTACTGTTCTCGTATGTTCTAGAAGAAAATTGTTGTTTTCTTTGTACATACGAATACACTCTCTGTTGCTCTTTAATATACACTTGTTTTTCTCTTCTTTGCTTAAGTCACTTTATTCTCTTTTTTTTAAATAGTTTTTTTGAATAGTTTTTTATTTTTTTTACACTTCAAGCTCTTTTTTTTTTTTTTTGAACAACTTTTTTTCTTTTACACACAGTTTATTTTTTGATTTTTGAGACGCTTTTTTTACACAATTTTTTTTTTTTTAATTTTTTTTTTTTAATATTTAGAACTCAATTTTTTCTCGTTCTTTTTTGTTTTTTATTACACAGTTTTTCACATAATTTTTCTCAGTTTTTCAAAACAATTTTCAATAAATTTTCACAGTTTTCCTTTTGAAAAAAATTATTTTGCACTCAGCTGCAACTTTTTTCACACAAGTTTTCATAATTCACTCAGAATTTTATTTTTTTTTGCTTTTAATTTTCACTCAGAAAATATTTTCACACAGAAATCTCTATCAACTCACTCCGGCAATTAAACGCTTTTAGCACTTTTCCCGGACGAGCCCCCAAAAATGTAGGGTTTTTTAATGAAAACACCTTTTCTTTTTTTTTTTTATAATTATATTAAAATATAAATTTATTTAAAAATTTGGGCTTAAGTGTTAATACTTAAATTAATTTTTAAGCTTAAGTGCTAATTGTATTATTTTGAAACTTTCGCTCTAAACGTCTCAATGACAACCAACTTGTTTCACGTCACAAACTCAACTCCCCCTAATTGTCTCGTCCTCGTTAACTAACTATAAACTCGTCCGTTTTGCAACTCGTTCATCGTCCATTATTACTCGTACGTTTAATGCAGTGTTGCAGTCCTAGAAGGAGTTGCCACTTCTGGTCGTACGTCCGTTACTACAGAAAATAATACTGTGCACATAGGTCTTGATGATAATTCAACGAAACCTGTTTCGAATATGAAGAAATCTCGTACCCAAAATTGAAAATAAAAATAATATATGCAGGCAAGATTCAGCGAAACTAGATTTGATTCTGAGGAAACTGATATCTAAAATGAATAGAGAAAATATAAAAGAATTAGCGCTTTCAAATGAAGATAAAATATTTGATTTGTAAACAAAAGAAGAATTTAAAGAAATTTATGAGAAGATAAAAATTAGTAATAAAAGCCCTCAATTAAAAATATTGATATTTAAGCCTCCAATAAAAATTACAGACGACGTATTAAAATATAAACTGATTGACGAATTCCACAACACGACATATTCAGGTCATTTGGGAATAAGAAAAACAATCATAAAACTAAAACAACGATACATATGGAAAAATATGAGTAGAATGGTTAAGAAATTTGTATCGTATTGTGACAAATGTAATAAAAACAAACAAACAAGACACATTAAAGAACCACTTGTACAAACAAATACTCCTAATAGAATTATAAGTAGAAATGGAGTAAATACTTCAATAGACTATAAGGGAAAAACCAAACAACTTCACAATAATCAATTAAAACCATTTAATTCTATTTTATAAGTTTATTATTAATATTTACTAACTAATTTTAATATTAAGACATATATATAAATAAATATACAATTGTAAAACTATTCTAAGAAGTTTATTATATTATATTAAGTTTATTTATTATATTATAAAATTGCTCTTTCATTACACACTGCTGTACTTTACACAAAACATTAAACACACACACGCCACACACTGCAAACATAAACATAAATCGATCAAGCTGCACTTGAATGAAATGTGACGAATGTTTAAAGGGATCATATTGGTGTTTGAGTGACATTGATAAAGTCACTCAATTCCCCAGTTTGAAGACAATATGATTGGTCAATTCCTCAAGTTGCGACTGTCGAAATTAGAATAAGTACATGTATGGAATAGGATTAAGCAAGATAGAATGTAAATTAAAGAAAATTAGAATAATATAGAATATATGTAAATTTTTGTATAAAAAGAGCCCTTTGGCCACAAATAAACCAGATTCAGATGAAGACTCAAATCGGCAACAACTTTGCCTTAGTTTTTATTCCAAAATCTCCTTTTGCCCTTACTAAGGTAAGATCGGCAATTGCTGTAGCGTAACCAACGGCAAACACTGCCGGTTAAAAAAATCCTTTTTTTATTATTATTTTTCATAAAAACATTTTCTACCACAGCTTAGTGGTTTATAAAATATGAAAAACAGTAGCATACAAACGTAAAATTGTTGTAAATGTTTGAATAACCTATTTATACAAAGTAGTCACTAAGTTTATATCACTATGTAATGTAGTGAATTTTTGAAGTTTAAATAAAATGGCAGTTCTTTTCTAATATTCAACACAACAAGTTATGGGCCGCATGACGGGCAAGAAATAGAAAGAACGAATTTCAATTAAATTTTTTATATGAAATTATTAAATCGATCGGAAATTCGTATTTTTATCGTTGTTAATTATCTAAATTTGCGATACAATGGCTTCAAATAATTTGTCGTTCTCGTTTGACAAATTGCGTGGTCGAGAAAACTTCGACGTATGGAAGCGCCACGCGAAATCCTATTTGGTTTTGAAGGGCTGTTGAGAAATGGTTGACGTAGGTCTTGGTGCAACTCCTACGGGCAACGATATTGAGAAAATGGACGCGCATTGGCTGAAATCACACTCATGATAGAACCATCGAATTTTGCTCATATTGCCACAGCAGACACAGCAATGAAAGCTTGGGACGCACTTTTAAACGCCTTTAAGGACACTGGACTAACAAGAAAGGTCGAGCTTCTCAAACGTATGGTCCAGATGAAGTTATCAGACATCGGCAGTGTACAGGAATATGTTAGCGAAATGATAATGATCTCCCTGAAAGTTCAACAAAGTGGACTGAAACTCGAAGACGAGTTAATTGCATCACTCATGTTAGCCGGTTTACCGGATGAATTTGCATCACTTGTTATGACAGTGGAGAACTCCAAATCTAAATTAAGCGTCGACATGGTGAAAAATTTGTTGCTTCAGGACGAAAATTTGATTGTCCAAAGGTGGAAGAAAAAGAATTAGTTTCTAATAAGAAAAATCAAATGCTATGCGTGTAAAAGAGAAGGACATATGGCGAAAAATTGTCGGCAAAAAGCGAAACGAAACATGATGGAAAGTAAAAATGAGGAAAAAAGTTCGTTAGCAACTTCTTTGTTTACATCGTCTTGCCTGCTTGCTGCAAAAAGGAACAACATTGAAGAGTGGTTTATAGACTCAGGGGTGACGTCGCACATGACGAACACTAAAAGTATATTGGGCAATAAAAAGAAACTTGACAATAAACATGTTGTAGTTGCAAATAACGACAAAATGATGATTGAATGTGCAGGAGATGTAATTGTAGTTTTACGTTCAGTCGAGAATGAGACAGATGCATTTCTAAGAGACGTTGAATATGTTCCTGGAATGTCGGTTAATTTATTTATTTATTTGCTGTCTGTGAGACAAATGATGTTGAAAGGTAATAAGGTACTTTTTGAAGCTGACAATTGCAAAATATTTGATAAAGGCGGAAAATTGTTGGCAACTGCAGAAATTTATTATAATTTATACAAATTGAAATGTGGCGTGAATGTTGAAGGTTTTGAGAATGCTTTAATTGCTTCGAACGATTTTGAATTGTGACACAGAAGGCTTGGACATATTTGTGACACTAATCTTGGTAAAGTGATAAGTGCATCAAACAGCATTAAATGCAGCAGTAGTGGCTTAAGTCAGAAATGCGAAGTTTGTATAAAAGGTAAGCACACTCGTACGTCGTTTAATGAGCCTGGTCACCGTGCAGAAAGTATACTACAAATCATACACTCAGACGTTATGGGTCCCTTCAGTACAGAATCTTTTTCTGGGAATCGTTTCTTGTTGACTTTTGTCGATGATTACTCACGCAAAATATTCGTTGTGGCAATAAAACGTAAATCGTATGTTTTGGATGAGTTTATTCGTTTTAAGAATCAAAATTTTACGCACCGATAATCGTACCGAATATACGAATAAAAAATTTAAGGACTACCTAGCTCAATGTGGTATACAACATCAGAAAACAGCTCCATATACGCCATATACGCTGAACGGTGTGGCAGAACGCATCAATCGCACTATAATGGAGCGTGCGAGGTGTATGTTGTTGGACGCGGGCTTAGATAATGTTTATTGGGCGGAAGCTGCAACGACTTCAGCGTACTTAATTAATCTTGTGCCGTATCGTGGTAACGAAAGCTGACCGGAGGAAATGTTTTCGGGTAAAAAATCCAACCTGAAATATTTACGTGTTTTTGGCAGTAGGGCATTCGTTCATATACCGAAGCAGAAACGCAGTAAGCTGGATATAAAGTCTACAGAATATATTTAGTACAGAACTGAATAACTATAATGTTGAAAACGAACTAAATGTCCGTCGATCTCGTCGCAGGTACAATTTGTGTGTTAAGCAGAGTAATTGTGATGGAGGACAGTGTGATCCGGAAACATTTGAAGAAGCTATTTTGTCTGAGAATGCTGATTTATG
Source organism: Protophormia terraenovae (assembly GCA_951394005.1). Lineage (NCBI taxonomy): Eukaryota > Metazoa > Arthropoda > Insecta > Diptera > Calliphoridae > Protophormia > Protophormia terraenovae. Next base: position 58,967,105 of record OX596074.1, on the reverse strand, counting down.
GAAAGCTGCGATGATTTCAGAAATTGAATCACTATCAGCTAATGATACATGGAGCCTAACGGATTTGCCTCAAGGAAAAAGGGCTATTAAGTGCAAGTGGGTATATAAAACGAAATACAACGCGAATGGTGAAGAAGTATGCCATAAGGCAAGACTGGTTGTGAAAGGCTGTAGTCAGTAAAAAGGTATAGACTACGAAGAGACGTTTGCACCCGTTGTGCGCTACACATCATTACGGTTTTTATTTGCCTTGGCAGCAAAGCACAAACTATTAATTCATCAACTGGATGCAGTAACAGCGTTTCTTAATGGCGACCTTGAAGAACAGATTTTTATGGTCCAACCAAAAGGTTTTGATGGCAGTGGTCGAGTATGTTGTTTGAACAAATCCCTATATGGCTTGAAGCAGTCCAGCCGCGTGTGGAATAAAAGACTCAATGAAGTATTGCTCAAATTTGGATTGCAAAGCAGCGAAGTGGATCAATGTGTTTATTACCATATTGAAGGTTCAATTATTTTGTATGTTGCGATCTACGTCGATGATGTCTTGGTGTTTTGTAACGATATGAACTTGATCAACCGATTGAAATATGATTTGGCCACAAACTTCAAGATGAAGGATCTTGGTGAAGCCTTTTCTGTTTTAGGCGTAAGAATTGTTCGCGATATGGCACAATAAGAATTGACCAAACTAAATATGTTGAAGAGATACTAAAACTTTTCTCAATGAGTGAGTGTATGGCAGTATCGACACCTATGGATGTTGGCCAAAAGTTAACATTGGAAATGTGTCCCTCCAACGAAACTGAAAGAAAAGAAATGGAGAACGTGCCGTATATACAGGCTGTGGGATGTCTTTTGTTTGCATCTCAAATCACTCGCCTGACATCAGCTACGCAGTGAACGTGTTAAGCCGCTTTAGCGCAAACCCCGGTAAGACTTATCGGAATGCAGTCAGAGTTATGAGGTATCTCAAGGGCACAATCAATAGAGGTTTAACCTAGGAATGTGGAAGAGGTGGTCTAGTTGGTTTTTGTGATGCAGACTGGGCTGGTAATGTCGATGACAGGCGTTCCACCACTGGTTATTTGTTTACGTTCCAAGGTGGAGCCATCTTATGGTGTACACGACGACAACGTACTGTCGCGATCTCATCGACTGAGGCGAAATACATGTTAATGGTGTCAGCTAATCAGGAGTGCATGTGGTTACAACGCTTGCATCGAGAAGTAGCCAAGGAACAACAAGAACATATTGTATTGTATTGCGATAATAGAAGTGCGATAAATATAGCACAGAACAACTCATTCTCGAACAGAACCAAACACGTTGATTTGAATGTCAAGTTCGTCAGAGAAAAGCTCGAGAATAAGGATGTTATTTTGGAATACGTGGACACCGGTAATTTTTTTATTTATTTATTTATTTTTGTCTATGGGTATTTTCTTTACAGACAATTTACAAAATAATAACATAATAACAATAAATATAAATAGAAATATTTTACTGCGTGTTTAAAAAGATTATTATTAATTTTTTTTTTCATCATTTGGATTTAATGAAAAATCAATAAATCTATAAAATTGATTAAATGAGTTGCACATTCTTCTCAGCGGATCTGCATCAGCATAATTACTTCTAAAAAATGTCACAGATAGTGGTAAAAAATTACGGGATAACGTTGAGGTATATTAAATAAGATTTCATTAATTAAAAATCCAGAGCATATATTTCCATTAATAACGTTTAGAATAAATGACACATTCAACATAGTCCTTCGGCTTTTTAAAGTTGGTAATTTAATGAGAGCAATTCAATAGCGTTGGAATATGTTTGGTAAATAGGATCCCAAATTATAGATCCATATTCCAGAATTGGACGAACAAGAGACGTTTATAGTGTTTTTGCAATGTACGGATCATTAAATTCCTTTGACCAACGTTTTATATAACCAAGAGTACCCCTGGCTTTATTTATAATACTTGTTATGTGTGAGTTAAAGTTTAATTTGGAGTCAAATAATATACCCAGATCCAGGAAAGTATCTACCATATCCACCTGATAATCTCCAAAAAAATAATTTGCAGCTATCGGTTTATTTCTTACAAAGCGTAGTACTTTACATTTCTTTAAGTTAAGTTCCATCAAGTTTAAATTGCACCAGTCATAAAATGAATCCAAGTCCTTTTGAAGATATTGGTGATGTAATATATTGTTATACTTAGCTTAAAAAAATGTTTACATCGTCTGCATACATTAGAATATTTGAGAACTTTATCATCATAGGCAGGTCATTATTAAATAGAGAAAATAGTAGCGGCCCAAGGTGGCTACCTTGAGGTACACCAGAAAGTACTTTTATTCTTTTGGAAATTGTGTTTTTAAAACGAACTGTTTGCGTTCTGTCAGATAGATATGAATATATCCAGTTTAAACATAGACTTGTAAATCCCAAATGTTTAGGTTTTTTAATAAGAAGTAAATAATTTACTTTGTCAAATGCTTTACTGAAATCAGTGTAGATGACATCAGTTTGTTTACTTTAAAAAAAGCCACGATTTACAGCACACGTAAATTGGATAAGGTTTGTAGTAGTGGAACATCCTTTTTAAAATCCATGTTGATTCGGTAAAATTAAACATGAAACTTGGTAACATAAATGATCTGTTATTAATTTTTCGAAAAGTTTCGGGATGATACTCAGCTTTGCAATACCTCTATAATTTTCAATTTCAGATTTATTGCCTGACTTGAATAAAGGAACTATGTAGGATTATTTCCAAATAATTGGCATGTACCCATGTTTGATTGACATATTGAATAAAAGTGTTAACGGAATGGCTAAAGCTTCAGCACAGTTAATTAAAATATTACTGGGTATTTTATCAGGACTATAATTATAAGAAAACTTGAGTTGTTTTAAACCACATGAAATACTATGAATGTCAAGATATGGCAAAGTTATAGGTTGACTTTCAACCTTACAGTGTCATCAAAGGCTAAATTGCAGTAGGTAGTCGAGAAAAAATCAGCAAATAAATTACTTATTATTTCATCATCACTAGATTCGTATTGTTGAAATGCCGTTGTAGAGGGATAATCAGTAGACTTTTTCTTTGAATTAATGAATTTGTAGAATGACTTTGGGTTTTGTTTTAAATTATATTTGATTTTATTTAAATAATACATTAAATATATTTTATTTAATCTTATGTATTCTGCACGACTCACAGAATATCTTAAGTAATCAACAGGTGATCCTGATTGTTTAAATTTTTTGTAGAATTTATTCTTTCTATTTTTAAACATTGACAATTGTTTATTATTCCAAGGTGGTCCAGGTAAATACCAGTTTGGGAATACACAAGTTCATAAACGAAAATATTTTATTGTAGAAAACATCAAATATATGTTGCAAAGATTCTGACGAACTTGATCAATCAGTTAGGATATTGTTCCAGTTTGTGTTATTAGTAAGTTGGTTTAACATATGTTAATGTTATGAAGGTATGTTTGAATGAGAACACCTTTTCGTTTAAGGTTGACAATGGTAAAACGTGTTTCACGTGATGGTGTAGATATAACTATTTCAATAGCAGGATGATATCGGTCTTCAGGAAGAGTAATAAGGGTAGATCGTTTAATATAACAGTCTTCTTTATCATTTACAAAAACGAGGTCCAGTATTTTAGAATAATCATTAAGTATGCCATTGATTTGAAATATACCTATGTCATACAAAATGTTAAAAAATTCTTTAAAATGCTCCTTTAATTTTGTTTGAACGTATGGCAGCAGATTTTCTCACTAAAGCAGTTGGTGCTGAAAAACTTATATTACTTAGTTTCAAATCTGGTTTGAAATAATACATGTAAAATTAATTGTATAAATGATTTATTCAGGCGGAATGTTGTAAATTTATACAAAGTAGTCACTAAGTTATGAATTATTAAAGTAATGAATTATTTGAAGTTTAAATAAAATGACAGTTCTTTTCTAATATTCAACACAACAAAAATAATTTCCCAGATTTACCTTAATCTGCGCAAAGGTTTAATAGTTCCAAACATTTTTTGTTTAATTTTTGTGGATTTTATCCTACAGCAGGAAAATTCACCTATAAATTGTTTTTTTTTTTTCAAAATATATAGCTGATGAAATAAATAACACTTCAGAGTGACCTGCTCAAAGTTCAGATCTATCACCAATAGAAATTGCATGAAATTGAATAAACAAATGGAGTCCTCATAATTTGACCAAACTGATGGACTTAATTATTACTAAGGCCACATTTTGTCCAGAGATATGCAGAATATGTGTAGTCAATATGGCAACACGTTTGGCACTAATGTTACAAAATATAGGCAGTCTCCGTGGCTATTGAAGACCATGTTTACTTATTTATGGAACATTGATATTTTTATTCCTTTAAAAAGTATCATATTCACTAAGCATTAATGTGTTAAATTGAATCTTTTGCTATTTATTTTACTATCAAGACATATACAGTTAGGGACAAAACTATTTGTACACCTCATATATTTCGTATACCTTCACGCACATTTTCAACAGATCCGCTGTTTTTATACTTGCTTACAATGTATTGTACTGTGGAATGTTGTAAGTTTACTAAATTACTTATATTCCGGAGAGATTTTCCTTTTTTATGTTCATCAATAATTAAATTTTTAATATCCAAACTCAACTCTTTTCGCTTTCCCATTTTTGATGTGCTTATTATTCAAAACGTTAAAACCAACTTCTTATTTTGTAAAATAAAACTCGATTAACGAAGAAAATATAACGGTATTTAAAAAAATCATCATATAAGAGTCCAACGTACAAATAATTGTACAAAGTACTGATGTACTTTTGTCCCAAAGATTTTTACTTAAATTGTACTTTTTTTTAACAATGTGTTATATATTAATTTATTTTTTATCAAATAATTCAATAAAAATGGACCTGAATTAAAACTACATATAATAATTTTTTATTCTTTATAAATTATTGAAGATATACGAAATGCATGGGTGTACAAATAGTTTTGTCCCTAACTGTATATTTATAATTATATGTTACTTTTGATATCTTCGATCTACAACTTGAAATAGAACCAATTGAGTTGAAGATACAACTTTGTTTACTTATTATTGACACCAACTGTATGTTATTTTATTAAGAGAAATATTTTATTATTATTATTTTTTTTTTAATATTTTGGAAATGGAATAAGAATATAATTTAACATTTTCATGATACACAGCCCACATTATTACTAAACTGGTCATTGCATTCAAACTTCTTCAGTTAAAAATGTGTTAGGTAATTTATACATAAGTGTGTAAGTTTATTTATGACCACTAAATTTCTGGGGTAATGCAAATCATTTGCAAGAGGATTGCAAAATTATTTTTTAATATTTTAAGGAAAAAAGCAAGGTTTATTTTATAGTAGCTTTCATTTATTATGAATATCAACTACTGTTTGCGTGCAAATAAAAATAAATAAAACAAGTTTTTAAATTTGTAAAAAAGAAAGGATAATTTCTTTATTTAAATATTACCTTTTTTTTATTAAAAATGTTGCGGGAGCTTAGTGTACGTGGTAGCACAAATGGCGATCACAAAAAGACTAATTATTTAAGCCAAAGTAAAAAAGAGTGCATAAAAAGGGTACCGTTAACGGTTTTACTCGTTAGAATTTATAGCAAAACTCCCACCCAAGGGTTCTAAATAATCAGGTATGTGATGAAATTCGATCGATTTCAAAAGTAAATCGAATTTCTAAATCGATCAGGTTGTGATAAATTTCGATTGATTTCATTTTCCATTTTTGTTTTAATTCTATATCATTTCGTAGAAAAATATAACTCTAAAATAAATAAAATAAAAATAAATAAATTTAAAGAAAGCAATTCAGACTTCAACTATTTTTTTTTTTTTAATTTTCAAAATTACTAAAACTAATTGCAAAAAATGGCTTTAATTGTAGCATCCATGTTTTCTTTTTTAGAGGAAGAAAATAAAAATGAAAATATAAGAAGAAAACATTTGAGAGACAAATCAAATTCATTGGAGTTGCCGGAATAGATGTATAAATTATTTTTTACAGAATTACATTTCTCTTTAATTCCTATTTTTTAGATTTATTCAATGTTTTCGATTAAATAAGGAGGGATTTTTAATTGTTTTAAACAAGGTTTATATTTTTTGGAAGGATACGTCGATTCCACTTATTTTGCAATTGGCAGCTACGTTAAGGTTCTTAGCAGAAGGTAGTTTCCAACGATCTGTTGGGAGTAGGGTTGCCAGATTCGAATTGTGATCTAACTTGACATTCCTGAAAAACGAGCTTGATTTCTAAAAAAAACTTGACAATCGACTTTTGCCAACAATTTTTTATATGAAACCTAAGTATATGCGTATATACTAATTTCTGTGCAATAGTGATAAAGGATTTAAATATCTTCGAAAATAATACTTTACATAGCATAACCATTTGTGCCATTGAAAAATATTAAGAAATGAGTTATTAGATTTTTACAATTGTTGACTCAATACAAATATTTCAATATCCATTAATATTGCTTTCGAACATTTACGGCCGTATTCAAAAAAACTTAACATAGCTTTACAGAGCCTTGTTAAGCTAAATTTCTAAAAGTTGTATGCAAAAATGGTAGGTTATGTAAAGCATGTAAACGAAAAATTGTTTACATTTTAAGCCACAGTTTATTGTATTGGAAAAAACTAAAAGGTTTCTAATTCTGTAAAGTCTTGAGAATATATATACATTTAAATTTTCAGTTTCGATATATCAGTCAACTAAATATCTTAAAAATTGCAAAATATCAGAAAAAAAATTTTGGACAAAATTCTTTAAAAAATGTGTAAATGAAAAATTTTTTACATTTTTAAATGTTAATATTTTAGTCGCTGTAAGCAATATGATATAGATCCAATACTTTTATGAATCTGTGAAGTCTGAAGATTTTAAATATGTAATATTTTTTTATTAAATCCAAACTGTTAATTCATAATCTTAAAAATTGAAAAATAACAGAAAATTAATTTTGAGTAAATTTTTTTGAACACTGCATCAATCAACTTCAAGTCAATAAAAATCATAGTTTAACAATGATAATTTTGGTAAATGATATATCAAAGAAAATACAATGTAATAATCTATCAATTAAAATAATAAATAATGTGTTGATTAACACTGGAAAAAGGTTATGAAAAAAAACCGTAAAACACACTGAATATGGGTGTCATAAAAAAATTAATAAGTATTAAAACCAGTTAAAAAATTTTACATCCAAGGTTGACATTACGTCAAAAAAAAAAAAAACGTGTAAAATGTAAGAAAATTGTTAACTTTTACAAAAGTTCTTAAGAAATGATGTAAAAAACGAGTCCAACATTTTTTTCTGAATTTTTATAATTTTTATATTTATTCAACGATTGATAATTTTAAACAAAAATAATAAGCATATTTGTATTCTTTGGAGTCTCTAGTTTCATAAAAATACAACATTTTTGAGATACCCTATATAGGTACTTAAATATTTACATTTGAAAATGTAAAATTTTTTTCGTTTACATGCTTTAAGTATGAACATTACATTAGTGAAATTGTGACATAATAATAAACGATAAAACACTTTTTATAAATTTTAATAACAGAATTAATTAATATTCGGTAGTGTACAGCTTAAACTATAAAGAGCGGGAAAAATAAAATTGTTAAAAAACAGCTTTAAGCGAATTTACTCTGTAAGTTTTCAAATAAATCTCGAGGAAACAGTGATCTATGGTAATCAGTTTGTTCTGAAAAATGTTTAAAATTAAAAGATTAGATTATTTAGATAGATTATTTAAAATTCAGTCATTTTGTTGTGCAGTTCTGTACAAGTTTCACTTTCATTGTGTAATAAATCATATGGCATAGTATTCTCTATAATATAAAAATATGCTTCGGGATTATCGCTACCAAAAAATCTTCATAACTGCAATTTGTTTTCAACTTGACAAATTACATCTTAACTTGTAACTAGACAACTTCTAAAATATCTTGACAATCAAGCTCATTCAAGCCCGTCTGGCAACCCTAGTTGGGAACGATGTCAACATTTCAATGCATCGTACAACTTTTTCAAAATCTTTTACTAAAATGCTAAGCTGCTTGGAAAGAACGATTTGCTACGAACTTATAAAGTTGGAATTAAACGAAGAAGATTTAAGAAAATCTAAGCAATTTTTTTTTTGAAAAATATGGACTACCGGGAGTTGTGGGATGTATTGATGGTATGCACATTGCAATTAAATCTGTGAAAGATGAGGAACACCTTTATTTTAATAGAAAAGCATACTACAGCATTAATGCTATGATTGTGAGATGATATAAATTACCAATTAACATATTTTGTATCTAATATTTTCTTGTTAATTTAAGATCTGCGACTACAAAATGAACATAAGAGCTGTCGATGCAACTAGACCTGGTTCAAGCCACGATTATTTCATATGGAATATGAGCTTAGCTCGGAGCATTTTTTTGGAAAAATATGAAAGTGGTGAACGTGGTTCGTGGCTACTAGCCGACTCAGGACATGCCCTTGAACCATTTGTTTTGACACCGTACAGATGTCCAAGTAGTATTCCACAACAAAAGTTCAATAAAAAACATGCCTCAGCACGAAACATTGTAGAAAGGACCATTGGGGTTCTTAAAAGTCGGTTCAGGTGTTTGTCCAGAACATTGTGGTATAAACCGTTAAAAGCTGTTCAAAATGTTTGTTGTGCTTTGCATAACTTATGCAATTCCCTAAAAATTTAACAAATAGTTGAAGTTTTTTTAGAGGAAGTTGATAGTCAAAATGAAATAGATCATGAAGTGGTGTCTAATGAAACTTTACTTTAAAATGATGCGGTATCTATAAGAAAAAGTATCGCTGAAAGTTTAAATTCAATTTTTTAAAAATGTAGAAATGCAATTATTCGCTTAGTTTTTGTTTAAATACAGCTTTATTTGTTATAGGTTCTTAAATTCCTAAAACTGAAGTTTCTTTTGTTTTATTTCGATATCTGCTTTTTTTAACTTATTTCTTTCAACTGCAACCTTTTCTATTTCTTCATGATGCCTTTTGAACTCATTTATAAGAGAAGTTGTTGAATTTTCTATAGCTTTATAAACACGTCGTATATTGCTGCCTATTATGTCCAGCTTTTCAGAGTTTTTCTGACATATATCAGTCATCATGTTTAAGGAATTCGACATCTCTTTTCCATTTTGAATGTCATTTCCATTATATTCCTTTAAATGGCTTTTAAAATTGTCGTCTTTATATTTTGGAGTGGTCTGCTTAGATGTATTTGGAGTATCAATAATTTCATTTCTATTACTTTTACCAACAACAAATTCAGATACATTTAAAGGTTCTTCCTCATCTGAAGATAACGATACACTATAGGTTTTATTTGTTCCGAATGAAATGGAATTTTGTATTCCCTCTACAATAACATACAACCCGCACAACTGTCCAATTGCTTCTTCTTTTTTTGAGATATAAAGTTGTTTATATGGTCCACCGCCTGTTGCTTTAGCTTCTATTTTGTTAGTAGCAATTTTCTTCTTAATACTTGCTTTCCAATCACACCATACCTATAAAACGATACTTTTTAGTATTAATTACTTACTTACTTACTTACTTTTTTCCAACTACACGCATCATGTAAAGGAGGACCCAAGGAATTAAGTTTCTTTGTCAAATCTTTCCAAAGATTTTCAAAGTTTATCTTATCCCCTTTGGTAAATCCTCTGGCAATGTCAAAATAACTTTCCACAAAAATAATAAAAGCATCCTCTTGCTGCAAGTTCTTGTGCTTTCCCCTTTAAAATCAACAAATATTTATTTTACTTTTTTTTTAATAAAATTTATTTTAATTTTTTTTTTTGTTGCTTTGTGAATTAAAAACATAAAGCACTGCCAATGTGATTTGAAAACGAGTTCAAATCGATAATAACGATTTGTATCACATAGCAAAACATATACTTTTTTCATAGAACGGAATGGAATTTGAAATCGATAATAAAAAATAAGCACATCACACCTTTGACTAGCATTTTCTCGATTTTATGTCGAATTCGATTTTCATCACATACCTGAATGAGTATAATAAATCCTAACGTAGTACGAATTAATTTAAGCAAAGATAAAGAAAAAATACACTAACAAGAAATTCCTAATTAAACATTACCGGCCACCTTGCAACTAGTGTTTATAAAAAACCGACTTTTCAAAAAACCGGTTTGACGGTTAACCGAAAATTGAGTAAAATTAAAAAACCGGTTTTTCGGTTAACCGTCTACTAAAAAACCGGTTAACCGACATTTTAATAATTGGTCTAATTTGAAGCTTAATAAAAATATTTTTGGTTAAAAAAGTGTTTCAACTTATTAGTTTAACCATGCACCAAATAATAAACAGTGCACTGCACTGTTCTTTATATATTGCGATTGATTTACATCGAAAATTTATAATACTTTTTTTCAGCCTTTAGACTAGTTTTAATATAATTTATAAAAACAACTTTTATGGCATATTTTAGCACAGCTTTTGTAATGGTTAATAGTTGAGAAATAACTAGTGTGTGGTAGATTGGTAAATATCGTAAAGAGATGAATAGATTTTTATAAAAGTTATACACGGGCTTTACAACCACTGTCCATTCCTTAATATTCAGGATATGTTGTACAATATCTAACTCCCAATCCTATTTATTATATTGAGTGACGGAGGGTCGTTGGGACCCGTCTTAGCCGCTAGCTTCAGTGGTTGGGGAAGGTTCTTGACCCCCGTCAAACAACACCCCATTACCGTTTATTATTGCAGAGTCCCGAATTTAAAGTGATGCTAACAAATATGAACAAATAAAATCTAATTACTATTGATTCCCCTATAAATTATACCAGTCTATGGATGTTAGAAATCTACTTGATTATGTCGAATTTATAAAAGTGAGGCAATGATGTTAATGCCTGGTGTTCAAAACCGTCCCTTACCATTGTTCCTCAATTACACCCCATTTTATCTTAGAAGAACCCGAACCTAATTTAAATTTTTCTCAACCCCACAGGATAAGTCTAAAGATTTATTTTTATTCCAACATATTCATGTTTATAATTTATTTAAAATTCAAAATTTGAACATTTTATATAAAAATATATTATCGAACTTTAATTTCTTAATAATATTCAAAAATTCAAAAACAACATTAGCAACAACGATATAAATATTTAACAATTAAGATTCAAATCGAAAAATGTATAACAATATTTAAATATTTAAAATAATCCTATTTTACAATCGGATAAATTGTCTATTCTATATTTTTTTATTATTATTTTACTAAAGAGTGTTGTGAATAATATAATTTGTGAGCGATATAATTTTATTTCCAAAAAAAAAAAAAAATATTTTCGAACTAAACTTTAAATTGATTTAGAAAAAAAATTGTTTTATTAAAACATTGAAAATCGCGTTAATATATATTTATTTTATTGTTACACTGACACAATGATTTTTATCTGTGATTATTTTTGTTATTTATTTATCAAGTTTATTTATTTTTATTCAAATTTAATTTATTTATTCATTATTTTTCTTTTGTTAATATTTTAAAGAAGAAGAATAAAATAGTAAAATTAAAAATTTCAAAATCAATTTTTTTTTGTTTTTGTTGTATATTATTTAGGCAAAAGCATAGAAAGAAATTTTTGTTTTTTTTTTTTTTTATATCTTTATTTTAATTTATTTATTTAACACATTTTTTAGTAAAATTGCTATTATTAAGATTTCTTAAAAACATTAATTTTGTTTTAGATAATATTAAATAAATTCTAATTTATATTAATATTCAAATAGAATATTTAAAAAAAAAAATTTGTTACTTGGTATTCGATATTTTTAGAAAAATCATTCATTAATAAAAAAAATTTTAAATTTTTATATTTTATGAGTTAAAAAAAATTGATTTTTGCGGTAAGAGAAAAAAAATAACGTACATAAGCAATGTTAGTTGAATTTGTTTTGTATTATTTGAATCGGAAAGTACCAATTTGTTTTTCTCTCTTTTTTTTTTTTTATAATCAGTTGCGGTAATAATATATTTGCCACGATTGTAAAAAATTTATAATAATTCTACTAACAGAGCTTATGCAATTTTAAAGAGAGTTTGTAAAACACTTACTTGCAGTGATGTGAAAAGCTTTCCAAATCCCGCTCTCCTGATTGTTGTTCTTAATTTTGATACTCCTCTATTTTTTGACTTGATCGGTAGTTCTCTTTTGATAATTTTGTTGACTATGTATTTTTTCTCGTTTTTACTTTTTCTTTCACTATTTTACTTTTCTTCTTAAAAACACTTTTTTTTATTTAAAATCACAGTGGCATGAATATGATCTTTTTGTTTTTTTTTTTTTTTCTTTTTTTTTGGTTTAGTTTCAAACTTTTTTATTATATATTTTTTTTTAAGTACAATTTGTAAAAATGCAAAAATTAATTTTGACTATTTTTTTGTACGGATTTTATTTTTTTTTAATAAATATATTTTATTATTATATTTTTTTAGCCAACTGTGTTATTTTGCACAAATAAAAATCATTATGTTAATATATATATTTCCACTTATATCATTTTTTAAAATAAATATATATCTCAAATAGGTTTTAATATTTTTTTTTTTAATTTTTTAATTTTTTCTCAAGCGAATATTTTAAAAAATTTTTACCGATGTGTTATTATTTTTTTTTTCGGTTTCGTTACACGATGCTGTAACAACACGTTTTTTTTTAGCTTTATATTATTCACAAACTCTTTTTTTTTTTTGTTTTTATTCCGTAAAATTTTAAGTATTAAAAAAATAATTAGCACATACCACTATTATAATTTGATAATTTAATATTTAGGGATTTTTTTCTTCAAATTTTTATAATTCTTTTTTTTTTTTCTTTAAATTTATATTTTTCTTTAACTAATTACTTTTAATTTCGTATTACTTAATTGGCGTCACATTCAGAACTGGTTTTTGTAAAATTCTTGAGGCTAATATAAAGATCTGTTATTCGATTTCTTTAATTTCTTAAATCATAGAATTATTACAATTCCTTTTATATACGATGTTCTCCTAGGTTTGGAGAGTAACTAGGAATCCCTCTCCTGGACGAAATTAAACAGCCTATAAAAAGAGTTAGAGTTCTATATCTCTATTTGAATTGTTATAATTAACTTATATTATTTACCTATGATTTTATTCTTATGTGGTTTAAAATGAAAGTTGACGTTTTATGCTCCAAATTTTGCAAACCGATGAAAGTGGTGTTTTTAAAAAAAACTTTAAAATAAGTTTCTTTTCAGGTTAGCAATCATTCCTTTTAGTTAATAGAGCCATTGGTAATTTAGGGACCTATAACAATTTTAGCCACTTCTTTCCAAAAATTCCTTAGAGGAATTATTTTATATAAGTAACGATGAAGTTTTTCTGAGAAAAATGTTTTCCTTTAATAAATAAAAATAATTTGGCGAAAGAAAAAAAACTAGATACTGATTTAAAATTACTTTGTAAAATTTTACAAAATTTTTGTTTTTTGAAAAATCACATGGATTTCTGAAAAATTATTTTTTATCAGCCAAAGATGTTATAGGTGCAAAAGTTTAATCGGAAAAGAATGATGGCGTCAAATTTTAGCCCTAATTCGGTTCTTTGAAATTCATGATGGTAGTTCTTTCCTTTTTTACTCATGAATTTTCTTGGAAAGATTTAAAGATTTTTGGCTAGAATCAAATTGGGAGCACTTTAAAGATACATATGTGGGCAGTTTCTTTAAGGCAGTGAGAAATATTTCACTGAACGTACACTTTATAACAGTTGTAAAAACCGTTAACAAATTGAAATATTTTAAAAGTATCTTTAAAATACTAGATAATATATCTAATTTATTATAAAAGAATATAAGAAAAAGAAAAAAAATAAAAAAAATTTATCCAAAAATATAGTTATATGTGTACACATTACAAAACCGGATAATATGGAAATTTTATTAAACAGATTAGCCGGAAATCATTAGGGTTTTATGTCTTTACCATGATATGTTCCTACGGCTTTTCCTTCAAGATCCTCAAGCACGTAATAACAACCACCTAATTTTTCTTTGACCTTGGCTCTCACAAACATTGGGGCTAATTTAGCATTAAATTTTTGATCAGCACTGCTTTGGGCAAAGTTTCTTCTGAATACTAGCTGACCTGTATTAAAAGAAATTGGTCTTGCTCTTAAGTTATATTGTTTGGAGTTTGTCTCGTATGCTTTTTTAATGTTCTCTGAAATTTGATTTCGTAAAATGCTAAGTTTATCTTCTCTTTTAACAGTTATATCCGAACTACCTAGACCATTTAGTGATTTAAGTAATTTATACGTCGAAGCATGGGTTACCATGTCAAAACCATATAACGCTTGATAAGGTGACACACCAATGGAGTTGAGTTTCTTAGAGCACAGCTAATAGAAGATATATTCGCATCCCAATCGCGATGATCCTTTTTTAGGTAAGCTCTGATTGCAGCAATGATGGATCTATTCACCCTTTCAGATGCATTGCTCTGTGGCGAATAAAACGCAGTGTACGTATGATTTATACCATACTTAGTCAAAAACGCATTAAATTCCTTACCCTTGAATTGGCTTCCGTTGTCACTTATCACAACTTCTGGAACACCATATTGATGGAATATTTGTTTTTCCATAAAATCGATAATTACTGAACCGGCAAATTTTTTCAACGGACACAGCCAGTGATATTTAGAAAAATGATCCAATATAATTAGGAGACCAATATATCCTTTCTTGCTCTGAGGATACGGACCTAAAATATCTAAATATAGCCTTTGGAAAGGTCTTTCTGATATTGCCTTTTTACCCATTTGTAGTGTTAGTTTTTTGTTTGTAGCTTTTGTCATTTTGCAAATATCGCAGTTACTTATATAGTTTCTGACTTCGGTGGGAAGATTCGGCCAATAAAAATACCTACGAATTAAATCCAACGTTTTCCCTATTCCACCGTGTGCAGCTAACACGGAGTCATGAAACCTTTTCAAAATTTCTGATTTAAGATTGTTTGGAATCCATAATTTCCAAGCGTTTGAATCTACAACTTCATTTCCGCTATAAAACTTTGTACGAATGTAAATATAACGATCTACAACTTTGATATCAGGGTAACAACTTTCATTTTCTAAAAACTTTTCCTTTAATTTCACATATTCTTCATCTAAGAAATGAATTGAGTTTAAGTCAACTTCTGGTGCTATCAGTTCGAGTGAAGCAATTTCGTTTTCATACATACGACTAAACGCGTCAGGTACTATATTTTCCCTACCTTTCCTATGACTTATTGTGAATTTGTATGACTGTAAACGTAACACCCATCGAGCAAGTCTACCTTTTAAGTTTGGCTGTCTCATTAACCACACCAAACTACTGTGGTCTGTGATAACCTCAAAATTCTGTAATTCCACATAACACCTAAATTTCTCTATAGCCTCGATTGCAGTCAGACATTCTTTTTCCGTAACGGAATAATTCTTTTGCGCTTTATTTAATTTTTTTGACATGAATGCCACCGGAAACTCTTCTCCATTTTCACCTAATTGTACTAATACGGCCCCTATACCAAAGTCGCTGGCATCACAATGAATAAAAAATTTTTTATTGAAATCAGGATTCCTTAGTACGGGTGCTGTTGTTAAAACTTTCTTTATTTCCTCAAAAGCTTCCGCTGCTTCTTTTGTCCACTCAAATTTTCTTTTTTTAGAAAGAACTTCCGTAATTGGATGAGTTATATCTGCAAAGTTCGCAATGAATCTTCGGTACCAACCCGTTAAACCTAGAAAACCCCTAACCTGTTTTAAATGTTTCGGTGTTGGCCAGTTTAAAATGGACTCAATTTTCTGAGGATCAGTTGATACTCCTCCATCACCTATAATATAACCTAAATAGGGTACTCTTTTCACACAAAACTTACTTTTATTAATATTAAGGGTTAAGTTTGCTTTTTTAAATTGTTCGGCAAGTTTCATTAGTATTGAAATATGGTTCTCAAAAGTATCAGAAACAACGCATACATCGTCCAAATATCCAAAAACGGAGTGTTTTAGCTCTGGTGGAATTATGGAATCCATAAGGCGGCACATAGTCTGCGGTGCTGTACATAAGCCGAATGGCATGACTGTAAATTGGTACAGTGGACGCCCGGGAATGGTAAATGCAGTTATTGGCTTCGATTTTTCTTCTAACGCTATTTGCCAATATGCGTCTTTTAAATCTATTTTTGATATAATATTTGCCTTTGGCAATCTTGCAAAGATACCTTCAATATTTGGAAGGGGGTATGCATCTTTAACTGTAAATTCATTAATTTTTCTCGCATCTAAGCATAACCGTACCTTTCCAGGCTTCACTACCATTCTCATAGGAGAACTCCACGCACTATTACTCTCTTCTATCACACCTAAGCTTAGCATTCTATCTATTTCTGAGTACATTAATTTTTCCACGGCCGGTGACACAGAATAAAATCGTTGTTTCACTGGTTTTGCGGATCCCACATCAATATTATGGGTAATCAAGGTTGTTCTACCGAGACCTTGCACTTCAAAGTTTGGAAAAAACGATTTTACTAATTCTAATTGTTGTCTTTGCAATTTAGTTAAGGGATATTCATCTTCATCTACTTTGTCTTCCGGGTTAGTATTCAAGGTAATACCAGATACTATATTGTTTATTAGCCCAAATAATCTCCAAAAATCTAATCCTAGAATTAACCTTTGGTTTAGATTCGGAACAATATATAATTTTAATTTTTCAGTTCTCTTTTTATAACTCATATCTACTTGAATCAATCCTATAACCTCATGAGCATTTCCATCTGCTGTTCTCACATTAGATTTTATTCTTTTAAATTCCGGATAACAAATAAAATTTTCAGAAGCTAACTCTTCCCCTATGCAGCTGATGTTTGCGCCTGTATCCAATAAACCTAATTCACATTTGTTTAAAAACTTCACTTCCGCATATAAACGACCATCCCTATCAGAATCTATTATAGAGGATACACATAATCGTTGAGAATTTTTTATTTTCCTGTAAAAATTCCTCATACGTACGGTAGACCTCTTGTATTTTCTAACTATTTTCCTTTCTAATTCATTATCATTAAAAATTCTAAACCTAGCCTTAATATAGTTATTTAACCTTTCATGCAAAGGCTTTATTTTAAATAAATTTTTATAATTGTTTCCATTAAATTCATTATTATTTTTCTCAACTTTATTATTTCTATTTAAAATACTAATTTTATTTTCCCTAATTTCCAAATTATCTCTTAATTCGTCTTGCAAGTTAGACTTTATTTCGGATTCTCTGGGTTGTTGTATTGACAGTTTTTCGAGTTTTTTGAATTATTTGCGCATTTTACACACTGTAGTTTATAAACATTTCTGAGACCACACCCGTAAC
The DNA here is from genome assembly GCA_951394005.1 of Protophormia terraenovae. Lineage (NCBI taxonomy): Eukaryota > Metazoa > Arthropoda > Insecta > Diptera > Calliphoridae > Protophormia > Protophormia terraenovae. The sequence goes on along the minus strand of OX596074.1, from coordinate 58,949,529 downwards.
AAAAAATAGTACGCTCTTTCAAGCACATGTCCCAATAGTGTCCCTCTTCTTCGCAATTCCAACATCTAATGGTTTTATTCGAGTTAGATACAGCATTGATTTCAAAATCAGATATTTCTTCCCTGGATTTTTGTTCCAAATTAACATTTTCATCAACTACAGGATGGGACTCCACTATAGCAACGCGTCTTTGTTGAGCAAAATTACCATGACTACGACTAAACTGACTACGTCGGAAACTTTCCTCATTAAAAAGAAGTTCTCGTTTTTGGCAAAGTTCCTTCAAATGACCAATCGAACGAACTTTCACATACAACAACTCGTGGCGAATTTCTGGTCTTAAATTTTGAGTTATTATTTCTATTAATTCTTCATCTTCTAAAGGAACTGTTAGTCTATCTACAATTTCAGTAATAGCATCGTAAAATACCTCAAATGATTCAGACTGTTTTTGTTTCCTGTTATGCAATTCTTCTCTAATATCGAATGTTGTTCTGAAATCCTGGTATTGTTTCTTCAAAGCTGAGCAAAATGAATCCCATTGAATGCGAGTAACCATTTTATGGTAGCGCCAAAACCAATCCTTGGCCTTTCCCGTTAATAACACATGTAAATTCTTACAGACTGTGTCATCAAAGTTACCATTAAAATTTTCAACCGTTAAAACCTGAATCCTATAAAGAAATTCCTCACATCTCAAACCTTTCGACGATCCATCGAATTTGACATTCCAGCTTTGGATCATTGTCGTTATCCTATCTGGGTTTATGTTGTTAATATTTGAATATATTCTGTTCCCATTATCACGGTTTTCAAGAGGATTTTGATTTAAAACTTCCTGTGGTTGTTCATTTAGTATTGGTCTAGGTTGTCCTTGTATATTCTGTTGTGTTTGCATAGGACTAATGTTCATATTCATAAGTACACGTTGAACAGTGGTTTCGATCATTTGAGACATACGATTAAAACTATTGTTACGACGACCGCGAGTAGAATTCCCTATAGTATTTCGAGTTGAATTTTGAAGATTATGTGACAAATTTTGTGAATTATTTTGATCATTAACCGAAGTGTCTAACTCCTGAGAAATTCCCTGCAAAGTAGCATTATCTTTGACTGCAGTTTGTGTTGTTTGTGAAAACCCTGTTCCCTCATCTTGTAATCTGGAGCCTCGTGTGTTATATCTTTTTGAAGCAGACCCAAGACCCCTACCGCGAAAATTTGAAACATTCGGATTTGCTATTGACTTGGAACCAGCTTTAACTAAATCTTTGACGTGACACAATTTTTTACAGTTAGGACATTCTTGAGAATTTGCTAACCATTTTGTTATACAATCCTTATGAAATGTATGTTTACAATTGGTTGTTACACAATCAAGATTATTTTGCATTTCCCTTTCACACAAAGAACATGCAGGTCCTAATGGTGTGTCTGAAACTGACGGTATATCTTCTGTACTCCGACGAACTGCCATAATGAAATACTTACAAAAACTAGGAAATTTTTTTCTTTAACAAAAAAGAACTAAGTATAGAGACTAAAGTGATCAAATTTTTGACCAACAGAAGCAACTAAATTAGAATTGAAATCTCAATTAAATTTTTTCAAAAATTAGGAATAAAATAAAAAAATTTCTCTCATGAAAAGAGGGTAGAAAGTAATTAAAACAAAATTAATCCTCAATAGTTACGACGAAAATTCAGTAACACAGCATCAACAAAAATTTAAATAAATAATTAGCTATGTACCAGCAAAAGTAAGGATCTATATATATCTTATAATCAATAAATAGAAAACTTTCCGAAAAAAATATATTCCAGAAAACAAAAAAAAATTTGTAAAAAGTATTTTATATATAAGCGAATGGTGACAGACTATCCCATAATAGGGGTTGAAAAAAAACATCGTTCATAATTTTTAAATTTTATTTAAAAAAAATAAGAATTTAAAAAATATATAATCTATATTTAATTTTGTAAAATTAACTATTAAAAGTAAAATTCGACATAATGTATAAACAAAACCATGGCTATTGTGCGGATATATTGATTTTGTTACTAAATTTAAATTTAAATTCAAAATATGTTAACGGATTGAAATTCGTCTTATGAAACAAAAAATTCAATATTCCAGGCAAACCATTTCAAACTTTCCTATAAAAATAAAAACAGAATCAATAATCCTCTGAATTTCCAAATAGAAATTTCTTGAATAAACGAGAAAACGTAAAGGAATAATAAATTGCCAACCGGTCGAATCTATTCATTCCAGTTTAACCACAAATAGTCGAATTCCAGGATGGTTTTAATATTTATTACGCAATGCAAGTTTAACCAGGATTTCCATTTAAAAATACATACTTATATATTTGAAACCAATTAACAGAAAAATAGTATTCGTGAAAACAGAATTACCTGCTACACAGGATTCATAATTCGAAAAAAATAACTTCTAATGATGATCCTCAGTTGAGACCTAAATCCTCGACAGAATAATCCATCTTATGACACAAAACCTATCGAAAATTTTAGGCCCCACGTTGGGCGCCATTTTATGTAATGGTTAATAGTTGAGAAATAACTAGTGTGTGGTAGATTGGTAAATATCGTAAAGAGATGAATAGATTTTTATAAAAGTTATACACGGGCTTTACAACCACTGTCCATTCCTTAATATTCAGGATATGTTGTACAATATCTAACTCCCAATCCTATTTATTATATTGAGTGACGGAGGGTCGTTGGGACCCGTCTTAGCCGCTAGCTTCAGTGGTTGGGGAAGGTTCTTGACCCCCGTCAAACAACACCCCATTACCGTTTATTATTGCAGAGTCCCGAATTTAAAGTGATGCTAACAAATATGAACAAATAAAATCTAATTACTATTGATTCCCCTATAAATTATACCAGTCTATGGATGTTAGAAATCTACTTGATTATGTCGAATTTATAAAAGTGAGGCAATGATGTTAATGCCTGGAGTTCAAAACCCTCCCTTACCATTGTTCCTCAATTACACCCCATTTTATCTTAGAAGAACCCGAACCTAATTTAAATTTTTCTCAACCCCACAGGATAAGTCTAAAGATTTATTTTTATTTCAACATATTCATGTTTATAATTTATTTAAAATTCAAAATTTGAACATTTTATATAAAAATATATTATCGAACTTTAATTTCTTAATAATATTCAAAAATTCAAAAACAACATTAGCAACAACGATATAAATATTTAACAATTAAGATTCAAATCGAAAAATGTATAACAATATTTAAATATTTAAAATAATCCTATTTTACAATCGGATAAATTGTCTATTCTATATTTTTTTATTATTATTTTACTAAAGAGTGTTGTGAATAATATAATTTGTGAGCGATATAATTTTATTTCAAAAAAAAAAAAAATATTTTCGAACTAAACTTTAAATTGATTTAGAAAAAAAATTGTTTTATTAAAACATTGAAAATCGCGTTAATATATATTTATTTTATTGTTACACTGACACAATGATTTTTATCTGTGATTATTTTTGTTATTTATTTATCAAGTTTATTTATTTTTATTCAAATTTAATTTATTTATTCATTATTTTTCTTTTGTTAATATTTTAAAGAAGAAGAATAAAATAGTAAAATTAAAAATTTCAAAAATCAATTTTTTTTGTTTTTGTTGTATATTATTTAGGCAAAAGCATAGAAAGAAATTTTTGTTTTTTTTTTTATATCTTTATTTTAATTTATTTATTTAACACATTTTTTAGTAAAATTGCTATTATTAAGATTTCTTAAAAACATTAATTTTGTTTTAGATAATATTAAATAAATTCTAATTTATATTAATATTCAAATAGAATATTTAAAAAAAAACAATTTATTATTTGGTATTCGATATTTTTAGAAAAATCATTCATTAATAAAAAAAATTTTAAATTTTTATATTTTATGAGTTAAAAAAAATTGATTTTTGCGGTAAGAGAAAAAAATAACGTACATAAGCAATGTTAGTTGAATTTGTTTTGTATTATTTGAATCGGAAAGTACCAATTTGTTTTTCTCTCTTTTTTTTTTATAATCAGTTGCGGTAATAATATATTTGCCACGACTGTAAAAAATTTATAATAATTCTACTAACAGAGCTTATGCAATTTTAAAGAGAGTTTGTAAAACACTTACTTGCAGTGATGTGAAAAGCTTTCCAAATCCCGCTCTCCTGATTGTTGTTCTTAATTTTGATACTCCTCTATTTTTTGACTTGATCGGTAGTTCTCTTTTGATAATTTTGTTGACTATGTATTTTTTCTCGTTTTTACTTTTTCTTTCACTATTTTACTTTTCTTCTTAAAAACACTTTTTTTTATTTAAAATCACAGTGGCATGAATATGATCTTTTTGTTTTTTTTTTCTTTCTTTTTTTTTTTTTTTTTGGTTTAGTTTCAAACTTTTTTATTATATATTTTTTTTTAAGTACAATTTGTAAAAATGCAAAAATTAATTTTGACTATTTTTTTGTATGGATTTTATTTTTTTTTTTAATAAATATATTTTATTATTATATTTTTTTAGCCAACTGTGTTATTTTGCACAAATAAAAATCATTATGTTAATATATATATTTCCACTTATATCATTTTTTAAAATAAATATATATCTCAAATAGGTTTTAATATTTTTTTTTTAATTTTTTAATTTTTTCTCAAGCGAATATTTTAAAAAATTTTTACCGATGTGTTATTATTTTTTTTTTCGGTTTCGTTACACGATGCTGTAACAACACGTTTTTTTTTAGCTTTATATTATTCACAAACTCTTTTTTTTTTTTGTTTTTATTCCGTAAAATTTTAAGTATTAAAAAAATAATTAGCACATACCACTATTATAATTTGATAATTTAATATTTAGGGATTTTTTTCTTCAAATTTTTATAATTCTTTTTTTTTTTTTCTTTAAATTTATATTTTTCTTTAACTAATTACTTTTAATTTCGTATTACTTAATTGGCGTCACATTCAGAACTGGTTTTTGTAAAATTCTTGAGGCTAATATAAAGATCTGTTATTCGATTTCTTTAATTTCTTAAATCATAGAATTATTACAATTCCTTTTATATACGATGTTCTCCTAGGTTTGGAGAGTAACTAGGAATCCCTCTCCTGGACGAAATGAAACAGCCTATAAAAAGAGTTAGAGTTCTATATCTCTATTTGAATTGTTATAATTAACTTATATTATTTACCTATGATTTTATTCTTATGTGGTTTAAAATGAAAGTTGACGTTTTATGCTCCAAATTTTGCAAACCGATGAAAGTGGTGTTTTAAAAAAAACTTTAAAATAAGTTTCTTTTCAGGTTAGCAATCATTCCTTTTAGTTAATAGAGCCATTGGTAATTTAGGGACCTATAACAATTTTAGCCACTTCTTTCCAAAAATTCCTTAGAGGAATTATTTTATATAAGTAACGATGAAGTTTTTCTGAGAAAAATGTTTTCCTTTAATAAATAAAAATAATTTGGCGAAAGAAAAAAAACTAGATACTGATTTAAAATTACCTTATAAAATTTTACAAAATTTTTGTTTTTTGAAAAATCACATGGATTTCTGAAAAATTATTTTTTATCAGCCAAAGATGTTATAGGTGCAAAAGTTTAATCGGAAAAGAATGATGGCGTCAAATTTTAGCCCTAATTCGGTTCTTTGAAATTCATGATGGTAGTTCTTTCCTTTTTTACTCATGAATTTTCTTGGAAAGATTTAAAGATTTTTGGCTAGAATCAAATTGGGAGCACTTTAAAGATACATATGTGGGCAGTTTCTTTAAGGCAGTGAGAAATATTTCACTGAACGTACACTTTATAACAGTTGTAAAAACCGTTAACAAATTGAAATATTTTAAAAGTATCTTTAAAATACTAGATAATATATCTAATTTATTATAAAAGAATATAAGAAAAAGAAAAAAAAATAAAAAAAATTTATCCAAAAATATAGTTATATGTGTACACATTACACTTTTGAAGCTTAATAATGATCTAAAATTATTCTATAAAGTATTTTTCAGTTTTTTTTTTTTAATTTTTCTAGGTTAAAAATAAAATTAAATTATCGAAATTTTACAAAAAGGAAGCTTTAGACCTATTATATTATACTTTATATTATGATTTATATTAACCGCATTTAAAGTTTTTCTCTCAAGGAAAAGTTTATATAATTTTTATAAAAAAATGTAATAAAAATATCTGCATAAAATTGCAAAAAAAAAATAATTAACATTATTTCTGCTAAAAAGAAATTTGTTTTTAATTTTTAGAAGATTATTAATCACTTAAAAGTACATTTTCTGCACTTATTTAGTTCTACTTTTGAAGTCTTTATTCCTATTATCCTATATAAAATCTTCTTTTTATCTTAAGCTATACATTATTAGGTGTAATGTTACATAAGTATTTTCTTCTTTTGGAAAATTTCATTCGCATGAAATTAAAGTTTTTGTAAATGGAATGCTTAATTATCTATCTGATTTATTATACATACTGTTTTAAAAGAGTTAACTTCCAACAAGTAAATATATATCACCTGGCATTTTTAGTAGTTTAAAAATATTTTCTTATATTTTAAATTCAGAAAAAAGCAACTAAAGGACGAAATTTTGTGAAATTTTTAGCAAATTTTTGAAATCGGTTAACCGACACAGAAAAACCGGGTAAACCGGTTAACCGAATTTGAATATTTCAAATTAACCGGTTCGCAAATAACCGAAATTTGAAGAAAAAACCGGTTTTTCGGTTAACCGGTTTATAAACACTACTTGCAACAACAAAATATGTTGCAACAATTAGCATATACTTAATAGTAAACTTAAAGGTATATTTAAAATAAATAAAGAAACATATGAAATTATAAATAATAAAAATATTTATTCAGTTCTTTTTTTTTATGTACCCATTTGGGTATGGTTTTTTAAAAGATACCATGAACTGGTTTCCTTAAAGAGGAGACTGGCAAAAAATGACCCAACCAAAAATGGTGTATTGAGCCAGCGGAAGTCCCGGGTTCGAATATATGCGACCTTTCAAAATTTGTGGGGCGACCTACGGACCTATCACAAGCGCGACCCTACCAGAAATGTTAAAATTAGGGTCTGGCAATTGAAGGCCTACACACGATTCCTTTATGGAATTCGATGCCGTTTCCAGAGGCGTTGCTATCCCTTGCATTTTGCTAACTTTAACCATTAAATCTATTTTCTGCACGGGATCATATATTGAACAAATACTTATTCAACAATGATTTTCGTTATCAATAGCAAACGTAGGCAATTTCAAATTTTTAATTAAAGTTTCACAAATGTAACTCCTGCTACAGCATAAGTCGATCGCTGCGCGGATAGGAATACCCTTGTTTCCGTTATTTATAAATACTTTAGCCTTAGGCGAAAAGGTAATAAACGGACGCAGCGGTAAATGCGAGACTGAAGCTACACTTGTATTGCGCGTGTTTGCCGTTTGACGTGTGGTCGTAGCTGGACGTTTAGAGGAAACTTTATGTGTATTCGTCTGACGGGTGGATGTTTCCTCTTTCGTCTTAGCCCTAAGGTGGTTATGGGAGTGATGCAATGTATTTAATGTGACCGTTGCAGCGTTTGCATTTACCGGTACTCTTATATTCACGAGTAAAATGTTGCTGTGAAATACAACGCGAACAATACCGGTGCAGGATCACCATACGTATCCTTTTTTCGTCTGTCATTCTTCGAAATACGCTATACGATATTAAAGCGTGCCGTTTGTTACAAAGGCGCCGGCAAATTTTATTATCATTTGGAGATTTTGTTGGCAAGGGTGGATTCGAACCTGAATCTTCCGTGGCACCTGCACTGGTCTAAGATTTTGCGACGACACTACCGAAAGTACTGGTATTGAATTGTCACCATTTGATGACAGGGTAGGTTTTGACGTAGTGTCAGAGAAATTTCCGCCCCAGATTTGACGATGACGGAAGGAGCTTCCGTCTTGGGTAAGTCTATGGGTTGACCAATACTAGCGGGAACAATTGCTGCAGCGGTTGGACCCTCTACCTCCATTGCTTCATAATAATACTCGAGCAAGGCATCTTCTACATAATTTGGAAAGGATTTCATAGTACTGCGAAACAAGGGTTAACAAATATTTAAAATTGATAATTTAACTAGTCAGTATGACTACCTTGGTGATTGGTCGCTTTACCACGCCATTTTCCGTTCGAATGTCCGCGAATATCGCGCTTTGGATGTTTCCATTTATATCTTTTGTGTAAATTACCCAAATACTCTTCCTTCCATCGATGACAGAAGTGTTGAGTTAAGGCTTTTACAGTTCTATAGCGATTCATAAGATTTATAGGAGCTTCATATATCGACAGTTCCAATTCACGAGATGCGCCTACAAAGTTTGTCCCATTATGGACACCCTCTCCTCGATATAAAGCGATTAAACGCTGTCAGGAATTTATCTGTTGATAAATCCGAAGTTGCCTCCAAATGTATGGCCTTTGTAGAAAAACATACAAAAATGCATACGTAGGCCTTTAAAATTTGATTAGATCTACCGGCAAAGTTTTTCATATCAAATGGACCAGCGAAATCCAAACCGGTAGTAGTAAAAGGGCGATCTAAAGCGGTTCGCTCAGGAGGTAAGGCAGCCATTTTTTGCGAGCAAAAGCGTTTGCGATCAAGTATGCAACGTTAACATCTATTAATTATCATTTTGACTAAAATCTTTAGGCAATATTCGATCCGTAAGATCCTAATCATCGTTTGCATCTATTAATTATCGCTTTAACTAAAATCTTTAGTCTAGGCACCCAATATTCGATCCATAAAATCCTAATCATTAATTGGTTTTCACCATGTATCGATATCAAATGAACAAATTCACATAAAAAAATGGTAAAACGACACGATTATGACAAAATGATAGGATTACTTTCAGTGTTCCGTAGACGGGGTTTTTGTTAATCGTCTATTTAGTCTCACAACTCCCTCATTATCCAGAAATAGATTTAAAGGTAATAGTGGACTACTAGAAGACAGGGTTCTATTGTCCTGGAAACATTTATATTCATCAGCAAAATTAATCTTCTGTGCCTCAATGACCATGCGTAATTTTACACGTCTCAACATCAGAAAGTACAGAAGAATTACAAGAATAGTGACCTCTTCGAGAAGGATGCGCAATCACTCGAATTGCACGATCGAATGAAGAAAATCTCTCTAAAATATCTTCATAATAAACGAATCATGAGACTTCACATCCCATGTAGATTTAGCTTTCTGTAGCCAACGTGGGTCGTGCCAACAAAGTCAACGCCAAATTCGAAGGCGTAGTACCTCTACTACCTAAATCAGCAGGATTATCCTCTGATTTAACGTGATGCCAATTATGTTTGCCAACAATTTCTTGAATCTTGCAAGCTCTATTTGCGACAAATGCAGTCCAAGAACAGGGATCTTTCCTCAGCCAGGCAAGGACGATTGTAGAATCAGTCCAACAATAAATCTGACATAATGAAATGTCTAGCTCACTTAAAACAGTCTTTAAAAGATCTGTAGCTGCACCACATAATTCAAGTCGAGGTAACGATATAGATTTTATAAGAGCCACTTTTGACTTACAAGTAAGCAAATTTGTGAAAATTTCGCCCCTAGGGGTTTCAACACGAATATATACTACCTTTTCCGAGGCATCAGAAAAAACATGAAGCTCGACAGTGTTTCGACTGGCTGCTTAAAGCAGTCGCAATTTACTAAACAGTTACTTTTTTACAGAATTTTGCTGAAACAAGATTGATTTAGTTTTCTGCCACATACCAACTGAATACATTTTACTGCTCACACACAAAACTGAAATAAGCAACATCCAGTTTTTATTTTCCTCAGCAGTATATAAGCAGCGCACTCAGTTTTTAACTCAGCCAAGTTGATTTTACGTCTTATGTGGTATTCACACTTGCTCACATCTAACATCTACCATCAATTTTACAAGATGTTAACATCTTCCCATATGAATTGTATAGATCACAGAACTCAACATCTTTAAAAGATGTTCCTATCTCATTTTGTTCCACCTAACATCTTTCGATTATTTTAGTGTCATCCTTAAAAAAATGACATGAAACTGAAATAATCAAGAAAAAAAAAAAAAAAATTATCAACAACAAATTATGTATTAAAACTTTAATTAAAATACAAATATTAAAAAAATATCGCATAAATTGACGTATTAATAATTTTTTTTATTGTTAAATTGCAATATTTAATAAAATTAATGATTAGTTTTCTTGATTTTATAAATTTTATCTTTTTGCCTCAAGCATTTTTCCCCAACTATGTGACTTTGTCATTGATGATTGATGTTAGATGTTGCAAGTGTGTACAAATGTCTCACATTTTTAACATCTTCCATGCATTCCTTTCAGAGTTATGCAAGTGTGAACACGGCATTAGTTGTGTGCGCTCAGCAAAATCTCAACTCAGAACCTTTTTCAGCAACGTAAGAACAACTGGATAATAAGACTGTATAGTTCTGTACAGAGTTTAAAATTACTATTAAAATATTCAAAAAATTGCATCATTTTTCATATTTTTTTAAAAAGCAAACCATAAAAATATTTCATCAACAAAGGTTTTTATCATAAAAATACTAAAAATATGCCACAATCAACGAGCGTCATATCCCAGCAAAAATTGCTGCATAAAATAATTCTAATAAAATAACTCTCCCTTACCAACCTGCTTCAAGAAGGCATGATTTTTGTTCGTGATGTCCCACTTGGTAGGGCTCTTTGCTGCGCTACGTATTAGGTTCATACATGCCTTTATTATGCGCATTTTAAGGCATCATAGATGAGATGATTTCATGCCTCTTTTATGTGCATCTTTTAGAGATCCCAGAAGCTGTGAAATCATGTCTTGAATTAAAATAATGCATTTATAAAAAATATTATTTTTATTTAATATTATTTTTTATTGGATTTGTTTTATAAAAATTTAAAAAGAAAAATCGACAATTTTTTAAATCAGATCATCAACTGGCCTTTTTATTGGGGGAATCCTTATTAATTTAATCTGCAAAAAAATTATAATAATAAAAAGTTATATTACTTAATAGAAAAAAATTAACACAAAAACATAAGATTATGTTATACGTACCGTATATTAAAAAAATAAATAACCCATTGTTTTTTCTCTAATCGTATTTTTTTTCTAATCGTATAAAAACAAAAACACAAAATTTCTTCAAAACAAGTCAAACTGAAAATTAAAAAAAAAGTAATAAAACACAAAATACGTTACAAAACATGTCATTTCTTGTATATTATAAAGAAAACTAAAAACAAAATACATATTTAGAGCTTTATTAATTTAATAAATAATATTATTTTGTTAATATAATAGCTATTTAAAATAAATAAAATTTTACTTACAATTTTAATATAATTTTTGTACATTATTTTTTCCGACTTTCACGAACAAACTTACCTCTTAACACTTTGAACGTTCGATCACAACTAATCAACTCAATTGAAAATATTGCATCACCCAACTTAGCAGAACTTTTTGTATTAAATTACAAATAAAAATGAGGAGAAGAAAGTCATTCGCTTACAATCCCGCATCCTTGTAAGCGAGAGAGGATGCAGGTTGTAATTCGGTAAAAAAAAATATGAGCCCAATGTAAATTTCTCGCTTCCTTTTATAGCTTACTCAAATGCGCATCAATGATGTGCTATCGGCAGGCATGAATAATTTTGCACTGCTTACCAGTACCTAAAAAATTTTTGCTGGGATATGTTTTCACTTGTTCATTTAAATATTTTTAGCAGTTTTACTAAAAAAAAGCACACCAACTTATTTTATATTAGCTTTTGTATTTATTAGTTGAACATTATCAATTTTCAAGTTCTCTTAAATATTTTGTTTACATATTTTTCTTCTCAAAATGTATGTTGAACAAAAATTATACAAAACAAAAAATATGCAACATGACCAGTACGAACTGCGTAAAATATATCAGCTTGTGCATTTCTTACTACGAGGTAAATGTGTACGAATAAACGAAGACTTGCGAAGCTGACAAGTTGAGTATATGCATACGAAATATGTGAAAAAATATGTTGAATAAATATTCTGTATAACAGAAATAAAATGAAGTAGAATTTAAACCAGAAATAAACATAAATGTGTTTTTTATTGTCTTAGTTATTTATCGAATAAAATATTAAATGTTAAAACATTATTAATATACAATAGGATTACACTAATGTGGAGAAGGAGCTATAAAAGTATATAAAGACTAGTCAAATTAATTATGGGATTTTTAATGAATAAATATGTGGGTATTGTGAAATAGAATAACGATGATTATAATTATCTTAAAAATTTAAATAGAAGCTCAATAAAGTACTAAGTAGGAAAAAATTGTTTTATAAAAATTAACAAATTTGTATTTCGGCATGTATTGTTTGCAAAAACAGCAAAGGATAACAACATACAATTAAAATCAAAGTGATCGATTTAAGGTTTATAACGTGAGTGGAAAAAATAAGGAAAATTAGAATGCAAAATTTGGGATGACATTTACCAACAACATCATGTGTATGTTAGTATGGAAAACAAAGAGACAAAAACAAATAACCACATTACAGTACGAATTATGTTGAGAATAAGAAAAATAATTGTTTTTGTTTTATTAATATGTAATTTGTTCCTGCATGTATGATCGATTTTGTAGGAATTACGAAACAGAGAACAGAAAGAGACCATTCACGTTTACTGACCATTCGCAAATTCATTGCTTTTGCATTGCTTTTACTCGACAATAATAAAAATGTGAATTGTAGTTTGTTTATTCATTCCTTATTACTGTTTGCTTTTTTACAATCTCTTTTTGTTAAGCCATTATACATCAAGCAACGAAATAATTCAATGCCACATGAAAAAACTAAAAAAATTCACACCATTCGTTCAGTATTCGTTGCTTTCAGAGTATGAAAACAAACGAAACCTTTCCATGTGTTCAAGAGCAAAAACAATACAAAACCAAACGAGAACATCTTTTCTGTTGTTTTGGTTTTTCTTTTACTCACTACAAAGTTTATTTTTACGATTTGTAGACAGTAAACTTTACTAAAGATTTGATATTTTGGCAAAGAAAAATATAAAAAAAATGAACTCTGAAAATTTGTTACGTTAATTCTTTCTTAATACAACTTATTCAATCAGCATTGAAACCATTCACACCAATCGTTAAGTATTCGTTGCTTTTGAGAGTATTCCTTTACATTTGTAGAAGACATGCAATGCAGGCATCATTTTTCGTTACACTCCGTTTTTGTGAATAATGCCATGTATTGCTTTACGGAATTGATTTATATTGTCAACATGAGGTTCGTTTTTTCTGATTGTATTCAAAATCAAAAATTAATCAATCAAACCGTTCTCTGTTACGAAATACTGCTTCATTTTTGTTGTTCCTTAGTTCCTAGACTAGGAATTTATAAATAATTTGTTTATATAAAAGTCCTAAATATAATTAATAATTTATACGCAGTTTGGAAAATTATCACTTAAGTAAAGCCTTTTTGCTTTCTGGTCTCCTGTAAGTTAATAATAATATTACCCAAGAATAAAACGGAAAATTTACCGAAAAAGTGAAAAAATTACCTAATATTTACGAATAATCACCATCTACCTATGTCTGTTATGGCACTATGGAATGAAAACAACAAATAAATTTGAAATTTATTTGTTGTTCTCCATACATTTTGACGAGAGAAAATTTTCGTTCGTCTTATAAAAACAGGGGATAAGCATTACAATCATTTCATTATATAACAAAATTCTGCACAAAATTAGCCACTTTCAGAATGAAAATATAGATTTTTCTATATTTATTTTTTACAATTTTGCTGTGGGTCATTTTGCTGGCAGCCTCCGAAATATTTATGTGAATAACCTTTGAACATTTTTCTCTCCCTAAATGTAGTTAAAAATTTGAAGCTATTAGAACCTTATGATTAAAGTAATCAATTAGTAATCTTTAAAAAATTGTATATCTGCTCCCTGATAAAAAAAAAAAATATTTGGATTCGATTAGTTTTCTAGGATGAATAGTTTCATAAGTAAGCCGAATTTTAGTTTTCTTCGTTCTCTGGGAGCTTCATAATGCTCTAGAGATGGAGAAATACTTTGAAAATGATATGATATACTTACCTCCGCACATTTTCTTGATTATTTCATAACCCACATTTTTTGAATTCGAATACAATTTGATAAATATGCTATTTATTAATGGAAATTTTGCATCAAATTTATTAGGTTTGATCCGATGTTTTTGGGAGCATTTCAATGTCACAGCTCAGAAATTTTTATATACGCACTTCCATATAGAATTCATATATAAAATAAAATATTATTTGCGAATGTTTTTCTGGAATGTCAAGTAAGATCACAATTCGAATCTGGCAACCTTAGTTAGGATTTGAAGAAGGAATACATTACAAGTGAGCTTAATTTTCTATCATGTCTGGAAGATTCACAAAGCTCCCGAAAGATTAAAAAAATTTCATAAAATGACGCATAAGTTCGCTTATTTCTGCTCAATGCCAAACATTTTCAAATCTTTCTCCGTTAGGAATTGGGCTCCATGAAATAACTCCCCACGAAATAAGTCCCCAAAAATAAAATGAAACAAGTCCCCAAAATTTTGTACAGAACACAACAACAACGGTATTTGGGATGTTATTTCATATTTTAGGGCTTTATTTCATTTTTTTATTTAGGGAGTTATTTCATATGAAATAAATCCCTAAATTGTCAAAATGAATAAAGTCCCCAAATTTTATTTTTGGGGACTTATTTCATTACATTATATTTACCTCATTTATGTTCATTTGTTAAAAGATAGCGTCTACTTCTTTAGTTATTTTATTATTTACTAAACATCTGCATCAATTCATTTGTAACTCATTTTTAATTACTCTCTTTCTTTTCAATTGTTGACTGTTATTGTTTTTTAAACTTAAAATCAAATCTCTGTGTGTGCGTACGTAAGAAAAAGACAAAAAAATCAAAACAAAAATAAACAAAATCAATTGTGCAGAGAGTCATAAAAACACTTTAACAACAAATCATTTTCAACTGAATTGAATTGAATTAAATCTAAAAATGCAATACTGTCATTTGTTTGTTTTTTTTTACAAAATTTGATGTGAAGAAAATATTAAATTAAAAAAATTTAAATATTATAGGTATGTAATTAAAAGTAAATAAAAATATCACAAATAAAATAAATTTTATTTCATTTTAGATATAATTAAATAAAATTAAAATAACAAATTATTACATTTTCTAAGCAAAAACATTGAAATCAAAAGTAATTATTATCTGTTGTTTATTTTAAAATACATAATTGTTATGTTCCCTGCATTTTTTCATATTAGATGTAAGGGAATGACAGAAATTCACAGTTTTGTTTTGATGTTTTTTATTTAACATTATTGTTTTTCTAAAAATCTCTCATAAGCAGTAATTTCTCACAGAGAACAGAAAATATTTTTTTTTTTTTTTTGCTTCATCGTTTCAATTCAACTCAATTCGAATAATTTTTTTTACAGAGTTTGTTTTGTATTGTTTTGTTTTTTATTTTCGCAGTAATGTAAGAGCATACATTAAAAAACATTACTGTGAATTGAAAAGCAAATGATTTGATGCAGATGTTTATTATTTACTACATTATGCAGTTCTAAAACTTTTGATCAACTAGTTTTACAAAAGAATTATTTAGCGAAGTATGATTTTGCAAATATTTTGTAAGAGAATATAGCGTCAAGAAAGATTCGGTAAAATGTCGGGTACGATTAATGATACGAAAAAACTATTTTCCGATTAGAATGGTGAAGGGAGAAAATATTTAATTTAGTTTATATTTGGTCAAATATTTGACAAGTCTGAACATATCTTAAGAAGTTGATATTTTATTTTTAATTATATATCATTATTACTTTGATTAGAAAAAAAATTTCGAAATTCAGAATTTTTTGCCTGCGACGCTTATTACGCACATTTTGAATAATTTATTGTTTAAAAAATAATCTAATATATTTTCTAATCAAAGTAATAATGATATATAATTAAAAATAAAATTTCAACTTGTTCAGACTAGTCAAATATTTGACCAAATATAAACTAAATTAAATATTTTCTCCCTTCACCATTCTAATCGGAAAATAGTTTTTTCGTATCATTAATCGTACCCGACATTTTACCGAATCTTTCTTGACGCTGTATACTCTTACAAAATATTTGCAAAATCATACTTCGCTAAATAATTCTTTTGTAAAACTAGTTGATGAAATGTTTTACAGATGTATGTACATATTTATTTATTAGAACTGCATAATGTAGTAAATAATAAAATAACTAAAGAAGTAGACGCTAACTTTTAATGAATGAACATAAATGCGGTAAATATAATGTAATGAAATAAGTCCCCAAAAATAAAATTTGGGGACTTTATTCATTTTGACAATTTAGGGATTTATTTCTTATGAAATAACTCCCCAAATAAAAAAAATGAAATAAAGCCCTAAAAGATGAAATAACACCTCAAATACCGTTGTTGTTGTGTTCTGTACAAAATTTTGGGGACTTGTTTCATTTTATTTTTGGGGACTTATTTGGTGGGGAGTTATTTCATGCAGCCGTTCATGGCTCCATGAAATAACTTCCAAAAATTGGGGATTTATTTCATATGAAACAATTCCCCATGAAATAAAGCCCCAAACGAAATGAAATAAAACCCTAAACTAAAATGAAATAACACCCTATTTTTGGGAATTAATTTCATAATGAAATAAGCACCCAATTTAAAAATGAAATAAGTCCCCAATTAAAAATTTTACATCTTGAAATATTAAACCCCATATTCTGAACTTTGTGATTAATAACAAAGCCATAACAAATAACAATTTCTGCAATTTTTTTATGTTAATTGCTTTTGTTTTTATTTTCAGAATATGGGAAATTACATGAGTAACAATTTATTCAAAATAAACCATATATATATATTTTTTTTACATGAAGCATTCAAAGGTGTATAATGCAAAAACTAGCAATTGTTATCCTCATTTGTTATAAATAAATTTAAGTTTTTTGATTTTAAATTCAGAAACACGAGCAACCTTATTTTTGATTCAGAAGAATTTTTAAGTCAAATTATTACCTGAAAACAACTTAAGCAAGAATAAATCTAGTTAGAAAACATATAGAGACATCGAAGCTAGTTTTTATATTCTAATATTAATATAATATTATAAATACTTCACATATGTATATATAATAATTATTTTGTTCTGAGAACTACAGATTGTACTTTATGCTGAAAAATTATTTGTATTTGTTAATACATTTTGAATAATTTATAGTTTAAAAAATAATCTAATATATTTTCTAATCACAGTAATAATGATATATAATTAAAAATAAAATATCAATTTCTTAAGATATGTTCAGACTAGTCAAATATTTGACCAAATATAAACTAAATTAAATATTTTCTCCCTTCACCATTCTAATCGGAAAATAGTTTTTTCGTATCATTAATCGTACCCGACATTTTACCGAATCTTTCTTGACGCTGTATTCTCTTACAAAATATTTTTGCAAAATAATACTTCGCTAAATAATTCTTTTGTAAAACTAGTTGATGAAATGTTTTACAGATGTATGTACATATTTATTTATTAGAACTGCATAATGTAGTAAATAATAAAATAACTAAAGAAGTAGACGCTAACTTTTAATGAATGAACATAAATGCGGTAAATATAATGTAATGAAATAAGTCCCCAAAAATAAAATTTGGGGACTTTATTCATTTTGACAATTTAGGGATTTATTTCATATGAAATAACTCCCCAAATAAAAAAATGAAATAAAGCCCTAAAAGATGAAATAACACCCCAAATATCGTTGTTGTTGTGTTCTGTACAAAATTTTGGGGACTTATTTCGTGGGGGTTATTTCATGGAGCCTAAATCAAATTTAATTTTATATGTCGTCTAGGAGCTTCAAAAAGCTCTGGAAAGAGAAAAAGTTGCTAAGGAAATTATATGTGGAAGATATAGATTCAGGACTGCCAGATACTTTTTTTGGTCAACCCCAAATTTAAAAAGAAAAAATCCCCAAAAAGAAAAAACACGATTTTTAATTAAAAACAATTCAATTTTATTGTTTTTAAAAAATATTTTTACTTTGTATTAAAAAAGATAATTTATGGATGAGTATTTATACATAAATACATTCATATGTATTTCAAAAATACATATCATCGGATCGTTAGCATATTAAGAACTGCCTGTGTAAGTTATCAGCAGTATCTTTGAAATTATATGCTTTTGGCTAAAATTCTACTAAATTAGATGGAAAATCATTATCAAAATATTCGTCTCATAAACATCTATTGGAATATGTTGGTCTATAAATTTAATCAACACATTTTGTATCACACAGAATTTTGGCTGCGCTATTGCGTTAATACATTTCTCTTTATCAAAATACTTATAAAGTTTAAATATTTTTAAATTTTCAGGTAATCGATTCACCATTTCAAAAATCATTTTTTTTTAAATACTGCAAACAGTTTTGCTTTCAATGTGCCAATGTGCATTTTAGCAGCTTGTTCTCAAATCTGAGCCAAAATCAATTGTATTGATTGTCGTTTTAAATCTTTTTTATTTGATAATAAGGTCAATTTTCATATAGAACACCAAGAAGTATTTTTTTAAAAATTTGCTAACTTGTAGGAGGAGGGAGCCTCTTCAATTGGCTTAAGAAAACCTTCAAAAAATATTAAAAAGAGCAAATATTTGAATGAGGTATTTGGCGATGGCAGATTAAACCAATTAAAACTATTGATGAAATTACACAGAATTTTTCCAATTCTATTAAATTAACAAAAGATACAATTATATATAAATTTCCCCAAAAAATTCCCCAGTATAATTTTAATATCCCCAACAAATTCCTCAAATCCCAAATCAAAATTTTCATCCTATTCTACATCAAAAATTCCTCAAATTTGTATAGATTGAAGTAAAAATTAAATAAAAAAATTTTAGTAAGATTTTATTTTTCAATAAAATTTGCAATTCATTCAATCATCTTGACTTGAAAATTTAAAAATTTTTTTTTTTTGAAAATACAGGTATTTTAATTTTTTTTACAATTTTTAATAATTGAGAGTTAAAAATTAAAAAAATTAATTTAATTAATTATTTTTCAATATATTTATTGATTGGTGACTTTTCGAATTAATTTGTTTATTAATTTTTCACAAAAACCAAATTTACAATACAGTAATTGATTTATTTTAATTATTCAGACTTAAATTATAATATATACTTACATACTATGTAATTTGATTATGTTTTTATTATTTTAATTTTTAACTTTAATTCCATGTAAAATCCAGCAAGCAAGTGGTTTAAGTAAAATAGCGATAATTTTCGAAGATGTGTAGAAAAGTGATGAAAATCCTCGTAAATAAATTAACACGATTTTCTTTTATATAAAAACAATATTACAATATTTTATTTAAAGAAGAAAAACTATTTCAAACAGACTTCGAAAGTTGTGTGTAGAAACTTTTCATAATTTTATATGACAATGTAAAATTATTTTCAATGCTAACTATTATTATATTATTTCATAATTATTGTTCATATTTAAAACTTTTATATAAACAAATTATTTATAAATTCCTACAATTATTTTGCACACAGCTATACAAAATCGATCATACATGCAGGAACAAATTACATATTAATAAAACAAAAACAATTATTTTTCTTATTCTCAACATAATTCGTACTGTAATGTGGTTATTTGTTTTTGTCTCTTTGTTTTCCATACTAACATACACATGATGTTGTTGGTAAATGTCATCCCAAATTTTGCATTCTAATTTTCCTTATTTTTTGTCACTCACGTTATAAACCTTAAATCGATCACTTTGATTTTAATTGTATGTTGTTATCCTTTGCTGTTTTTGCAAACAATACATGCCGAAATACAAATTTGTTAATTTTTATAAAACAATTTTTTCCTACTTAGTACTTTATTGAACTTCTATTTAAATTTTTAAGATAATTATAATCATCGTTATTCTATTTCACAATACCCACATATTTATTCATTAAAAATCCCATAATTAATTTGACTAGTCTTTATATACTTTTATAGCTCCTTCTCCACATTAGTGTAATCCTATTGTATATTAATAATGTTTTAACATTTAATATTTTATTCGATAAATAACTAAGACAATAAAAAACACATTTTTGTTTATTTCTGGTTTAAATTCTACTTCATTTTATTTCTGCTTATACATTACTAAAGATGTCCACGCACAAGAATATTTTTTCAACATATTTTTTCACATATTTCGTATGCATATATTTAACTTGTCAGCTTCGCAAGTCTTCGTTTATTCGTACACATTTACCTCGTAGTAAGAAAAGCTGAAATATTTTACGCAGTTCGTACTGGTCATGTTGCATATTTTTTGTTTTGTTTAATTTTTGTTCAACATATATTTTGAGAAGAAAAATATTTAAACAAAATATTTAAGAGAACTTGAAAATTGATAATGTTCAACTAATAAATACAAAAGCTAATATAAAATAAGTTGGTGTGTGCTTTTTTTTTTTAGTAAAACTGCTAAAAATATTTAAATGTACAACTGAAAACATATATGGCGCTCGTTGATTGTGGTATATTTTTAGTATGTTTCACATCAAAAAATTTTAAGAATGCATATTTTCAAAATGGGCTGCCGTAGAAACGTAAAAACCATTTATTAATTTTTAAACTCTGGTTCTGTACATTTACAAAGTTGTTTATTTACAAAGTTGTTTGGATTTTGTTTTTACATTTAAGAAGAAAAATGAAGTGGTATTATTTTAATTTTTTTAAAGATTTTTATGTATATAGATTTGCTTATTTTAAATAAAATGAACATTTTTCATTTAAGAAATATATTTATTTTCAATTAATTAAATATTTTCATATACATTTTATAAAAAAAAATTAGACAGTATTTTATATTAATAGATGCAAAGTGGTCCCAAAACGAAATTTTTTGGAAATAATTCTGTAACTTTAGAACTGCTGGATGTATTTGAATGAAATTTCACATGGTGTATGCCAATTGATTTGGAGGAGGACAGGTTCTTAGCAAGTCTGGTGGACGGGGGTTGTTCTCCTCGGGTATGAACATTTAAAAAAAAAATCGCCAAAATTTAATTTATGATTTGATTGAAAAAAAAAAAATTCCACATAGATAGTCCATAATTCTCTACAAAAAATATGATTACATGTGTGGGTTATCTCTTTTACTTTATGAGATATTTGGACCAAAGTAAAATTTTGACCCATTTTTGACCATATTTTTTTTAGTTTTTTTTTTTTTTTAACTTGTCTAGCTCATTTTGAGTCTTACAATTTTTCTAAAATATTCTCTGGATTCTGTACAAAATTCTAAACAATTTTCGTGCAAGGATCATATACCTACGTGTTCCGCCACGGCGGCTTGTCTTCTCGGAGAAAAGTTAAAGGCTCTTTAACTTTGACTAGCTTTTGTTTTAGAGTAGGTGTGTAAGTTGGACGGGATACACAAGGTCTAGCAGTACCTTTGAATTTCTTGGGTTTCTAAACTGTAGGGCGCAAGCCCGAAGTCTTACCTAGGACTTAAAAGTAGGTGCTACGGGAACCAGCAGCCCCAGGGGTGGATGACTACACACTAGGTCATCAATCTTTGGCTGGTTATTGGTGAGGCCCTATAGGGAGGTTACGTAGTGGCTTACGGTTTAAAACGTGTTGTCTGTTATCTGTTGATAACAGTAACACAGTCACAGGGTTGTGACAGGAGTTTACTAGGTAGCTCCACACCAAAGCAAGGTGGAATAATGCAGCCAAGAAGTGAGTTATTTAATTGCAACCTGTATGTGTAACAACATATGGAAGCGTTGGTTGGCGCATTATACTTCACCCGGTGCTAAGACCACCGTGGGGTTTGGCCATCGTGGCAGGTATCCACGTTAATCTGTAGCACACATACTTACGTGTTTTAGATAAAAAAAAAATTGTAATTTTTTGTGATTTTTTTCAAAAAGGTGGTAACATTTTTTCAATTTATAATCCTCCGGACCATAAATTTTTTTTCATGCTTCTAAAAAATACTTAACATAAATGCATGTAAGACAAATCCGAGTGCAGTTGGGGTAACAGTCTCCCCGCTATCAGAATTTCGTTAATTTTAATTTTTGTTTATTTAGTTTTTTGTGGAGCCCAAAAATGTCAAAGCCGAAATTAAAAAAATAATACCTTGAAAACTTACCTACATATGTTAGCTAAACACACAAAAAATATTTAATAAGCCACGCCTTTATAACGACAAGGTGACCATTTTACTCAAAAAAGTCAATTTTTGAAGCAACTTTTCCCGAACTGGAATTTTGGGCATTTCGGAATAAGAAAATGGGAATCTATTTATTCTCTTCTTTTAAGAACAAAATTTTTTATATTATAGTAAAATTTCACAATGATATCTTAATTAGTGTAGATTTTATTTAAGTTCAAATATTAAATTTTTTTTTTTTTTAAATAACACTGAAAACAACAATTTTTCATTTTTTGATCAATTCAATAAAAAAAAAATTAGTTCGAAACTTTATTATTTATATATTATTATTTTTTAAGTAATAACCTTTCCAACGATATCAAACACTTGCATAAATACTTTACACAATCGTTTAAAAACTAAATGAAACTTTACCCCCTTCGGTAAAATTTGCACATTTTCCTCCAATTTCTATGGTTAATGTGTGTTGAAGCATTCTATATACATAAGTGCACAGCAGTTTCAATCTGTTTTTTAAATAGTTCTGTGCATTTTTTGAACCGTTAAATATATTTCAATGAAATTTCACATAGTTATTACTGAGGTATTTTCCAACTGTTTTGGAGGAGCACAAGTTTGTAGCTTGTCTCGGGGGAGGGGGGAGCACCTCCGAAATGGGTCACCTCGGACCAGCCCACAGACCAGCTAGAAACTTGTACTCCACCAAAACATTTGGAAAATATCTCCGTAATAACTATGTTAAATTTCATTGAAATATTTTTAACGGTTCAAAAGTTACACGAAATTATTAAAAAAATGAAATTGAAAAAAGATTCGGCTGTGCCAAATCTTTGATACCCTTCACCATATTACCATCTTACTATCTTATCGACATCATATTACCATATTACCGACAAATAATAAAATTTTCGCCTTAACGTATGCTTTCATATTTTCACATACTATATAAATCTAAATTTTTTTCAAACTACGAAAATTTGAATATATAAAAATAAAAAAACAATCATAGCAGGCTTTGCTTTTAAAAAATAAACAACAACAACAATTCCATATTTATTTATTTTTTTATGTGTGTATTTACAAACTGGCTACATATACAAAGAACAACAACAACACTGTTATTCATTATATTACTTCTGTTGCTAACTAAACTAGTTGTCTTATAGGCAAAAACGTCACTAATAGTCATTACAATGCTTAATATACTTGTTTGTGTATGTATTTATGTATATTCTTAACAGATATGTTTTAGTTTTTAAAAATAAACAACAACAATTCCATATCTATTTATTTTTGTACAGACTGCATATACAAAGAACAACAACAACACTGTTATTCATTATATTACTGCTGTTTCTAACAAAAAACAAAAAAACGTCACTAATAGTCATTACAATGCTTAATATACATTTTTGTGTGTGTATTTATATTCTTAACATATTTGTTTTTGGGCCATAACTCTGTTGATTATGAACGAATTTGGTTTATTAAAAAGAAAACGAAATTTTGTAAAAACATTTATGACTGATCTATATAAAAATAAAAATCTGTAGCTTGAACAAGGGCTTCAAAAATAAAAAATTCATTTTCCCCGATATCTCAGTTATTACTGAACCGATTTATTTAATTTTTTCAGAACAAAAATTCAGAAAATAATTTCCGAGCCCCCTTTAAAAATTCGAAGTACCTGGTATATGTAGAGGCTTCAGAAACTGAAAAACCGGTTCCAAAAACCGGTTTTTAAAGCATATCTCCACCATTTATAAACCGATCCTGCTGATTCAGAAAACCGAAATTTTATAAAAATATTTGTGGCCGATCTGTATAAAAATAAAAATCTATAGCTTAAACCAGGGCTTCAAAAAATAAAAAATGCGTTTTGTCCGATATCTCAGTTATTATTAAACCGATTTATTTCATTTTTTCAGAACAAAAATTCAGAAAAAAATGTCCGAGACTTCTTTGTAAAAACGAAGTCTATAGTGTATACAGAGGCTTCAGAAACTGGAAAACCGGTTCTAAAAACCGGTTTTTTTAACATATCTCCCCATAGTATGAACCGATATTGTTGAATTCCAATAGCAAAATTCTCGAAAGCATTTCCGATCGTTTGACATACATATTATATATGTCAGTTATCGGTGGGCTTCATAAACGCCATTTCAACCAACACACGGACGGACGGACGGACATGGTCCTATCGTCGTCATTTCTTACAAGGATTCCGAAAATGTAAACTTTTTTGCTCTCCGACGAAAATTGTGAGAATTACAAACGGAATGACAAACTTATATATACCCTTTACACCTGTGGTGAAGGGTATAAAAACACGTTGAAATATACATATTTAAGTGCACGGCAGTTTCAATGTGTTTTTTTAAATAATATTTGTCTAACTTTTGAACCGTTCAAAATAGTATAGTCAGGTGGAAAATATCTCAGTAATAAATATGTTAAATTTCATTGAAATATTTTGAACGGTTCAAAAGTTACACGAAATTATTAAAAAAAAAAAAAAAACACGTTGAAATATACATATTTAAGTGCACAGTAGTTTCAATGTGTTTTTTAAAATAATATTTGTCTAACTTTTGAACCGTTCAAAATATTATAGTCAGGTGGTAGCTAATCTGCAAGCGTCTGGAGCAACAACAAAAAGTTCTACAAAAAGCCGACCAAAGTTGGCTGATTGTAAGAGCAAGCTAGTTACCAAACCTATGGGCGGTAACAAGGTTATAAATAAGGAGGCACCCCTGGTCGTCGAGTCAAGTACCTCCAAAGCGGCCAAAGCCCTAGCTGCTGCCAAGTCAGCCGTATCCCCTGCTTTGGGTAAACAAACCCACGTGCTAATTGTACGCTGTGAATCGTCGACTAAATTGTCGGTTTCTCTCAACGTACCGTCTCCCACACACGGAAAGTCGTCGACCTCGATGTCGGGCTCTACCGCGGTGTCCCACGACGCCGCAGAGGGTGTAACCGACCCACAAAAGCACAAACTACCCTTCAGAAGGGCTTTTGTCACCAAAAGGGCCGCTGAACGCATCGTGTAGCGCCTAAGCTCCACTCCAACTGATGCGCTAAATAGTGACGACAAGTCGTCTCTAAAATGGGCCAGAAACATTTTTGGTCATTTTTGGGTTGGACCCAATCCCCTAGCCAAAGCGGAAGTGGTTGATCCTGCTGCAGAGGCTTCGAAACGGCAACGTTCGGAGGATGAAGTCCAACAAAATCAAAACCCTCAGCCTAGGGCTAAACGCCCTAAACAGGATCGCACAATTGTGGTCAATAGACCTTTCAGTGAAGTGGCTAGGAACCCACTGGTTAGGGCCATCATTGATAGAAGTGTCAGTGACACCTCAAGCTAGCTATTGAGTCACTTGGGAAAGTCCCGGTCAGCGAGATACCTCGTCGTGAAGGTTACTGCTCCAGAAGGTGCGACGAGGAAGGCTATAGTGGTCCTGAACAAGAAATCCTTGGCACCACTGCTTGAGAAAGGCGGTAAGGTATACTATGGTTTTGATAGTATAACTTTACGCGAACCATGGACTAATCATGGAAAGATGCTGGGACTAACCATCAAGGGCTACAAGCTCTTGTATGCAACGAGCACAGGTAATAACATCAGAGCGTGTATATTGGCTAAAGACCACCTAAACATCTTCATTCTATCTGATTACAGTGATGAAGATACAGTAGTTGCTGCGTGGGAGACCAATTTAGACACCTATTGGCTCCTATCGTGCTATATGGCACATGACCATGGTGAAAACCCGCCAAATGACCTGGTCAGAAAGGTGCTACGAGATGCAAACAGGAGGCGCATCCCTGTTGTAATTTGTGCGGATGCCAATGCGCATCACCTCATCTGGGGAAGCTCATATACCAATATTAGAGGTGAGTGTCTGTTTGATTTTATACTAGATAGTAACTTAGTAGTTGCGAATAGAGGTTCAGAACCTACATTTGTAGTTGCAAATAGAAAGGAGGTTTTGGATATTACGCTCATTAGTCTGAGTCATGCCGATTCCATTGAAGATTGGAGGGTCTCAAAAGATTGTTCCTTTTCAGACCATCTGTATCTGGAATTCTCTATTATGGTCGGAAACCGACCAAAACAAGGTTTTATGAATAGAAAAACACTAACTGGGACATACAACGTATGTACCTGCAAAATGTACTCTCGGACCCGCCACATATGGAGGGCCCTGATGATATTGATAGGGCTGTGAATATGCTAACAGGTGCACTAGCGACGAAGCGATCGTGTAGGATCAAAAATCGTATATGTAGAAATAGGCCCCCCTGGTGGGACCCTGATATTGCAGAAACACGAAGGAACTGTCGTAGACTTTTCAATGAGGCAAAGAGAACGGGAGACTGGATTTCTTATAAATCCTCATTGAATAGGTTTAAAAATCAGGTCAGGAATGCTAAACGCGAGTCATGGAGGAACTTTTGTAGCGGCGTCAAAGGTTCCTCTGAGACAAGTAGATTGCGGAAAATCCTGTCCAAAACTCCTGCCGTCCCTGGCTTTTTGCAAAAGTCAAACGGTGAATGAACAACGAGTAGTCAAGAGACTCTTGAAGTTCTCCTTGAGACCCACTTCCCAGGCTGTCGTAGCGTCAATGAGGCTAGTCACACTTTCCGTGTCTGTACTAGAGGTACCGTCTCGGTCCCTATTGACTATGACAAGATCAGTTGGGCAATAAATAGCTTCGAACCATACAAATCACCCGGTCCAGACGAAGTTATACCTGCCGATCTGCAACACAATGCAGATCGGGTCATACCTTGGCTAAATAGTATTTTTAGCGCCTGTTTATCACTTACATATGTGCCAAAGTTGTGGACTGAATGTAATGTTATTTTTATTCCTAAGGGAGGTAAGTCCTCTCATGTTAAAGCGAAGTCTAGCATCCTTCTTGCTGAAAACTCTGGAGAGGGTAATAGGTATCCACATGAGATTAAAGGTGGATCGCACTCTCCTCTCTCCCTCTCAACATGCTTATACTAAAGGTAAGTCCGTTAAGACGGCTTTGCATATACTTGTGGGATTTATTTAAAGATCCCTCGAGTTTAGGAATTATGTGAATAATCTTCTTAAACATAGGATCATTGTATCTACTCTAGGAGCATCTAGTACATCCAGATGTGCATGTAGTGGTAATCCACAAGGTGGAGTTTTATCACCCTTATTGTGGAACGTAACTATAAACAGTCTCCTTCTGAGACTGGATTTATTAGGCTATAAGACAATTGCTTATGCTGATGATGTGGCTGTGGCGGTATCGGGGATAGACCTGAACACGCTTTCGCAGAGGCTTGAAAATGCTCTAAATGTATTGAGTGCTTGGAACACTAGGAATGGTTTGGGTGTCAACCCATGTAAGACTGAACTCGTTCTATTTTCGGGGAAATACAATATTCCTCCTTTTTCTCTTCCCCGACTGAATGGTGTTAGTCTGGCACTCCCTGACAGTGCTAAGTATCTAGGATTGATTCTGGATAGGAAGCTATCCTGGAACTTGAATGTTCGGGCGAGAGCCTCTAAAGCCTTAATGGCCATCTATGTATGCAAGAAGGCCATTGGTTTAAAATGGGGTATGAGTCCAGCCCAGGTGAACTGGCTCTATAAAACGGTCGTGAAACCAATAATGACGTATGGGGCATCCGTCTGGTGGAAAGCGCTGGACAAGATGTCACTTTGTTATGACATTACTAAGGTTATGAAGACCTCTGCTGTTCTCGTGACTGGGGCCATGAGATCAACTCCTACTAAGGCATTACTTGCAATACTCAATTGGCTACCAGCAAACTTGTTGGTAAGGCAAACTGCGATTAACACCGCAATTAGATTGAGCTATTAAATCCCTGATCGGTGTCTACTCCACGTCGACACTCGTCCATGAATGCCGGACATCTCTGAATGGGATAGCGAGACATTCAAATTTAACACTCATTTGGGTGAAAAGACACGGGGTTCTTAGAGGCAATACTGTTGCTGATTCTCTGGCGAAAAGGGGGTCAATGCTGGATGATGATCATATTGATCGTCTTTGTGGAGTCCCCTTGGCGTTTTGTAAGCTTCATGTGAAGCGAGTGTTTCTGGACAGGGCTCAGGTACTGTGGTCACAGGAAAACGCCTGCTCAGTCTCTAGAGTTTTATGGCCAAATTTGGACCACAATAGAACTCTATTCCTTTTGAGTCTTAACAGAGAGCGACTCAGGAATATGATCGAGTTGCTGACTGGTCACTGTAGGTTCGGCAAGCTTGCGTGTCGATTGGGACTTAGTTACAATGATTACTGTAGAAGTTGTCATGATGTAGAGGAGGAGGAGACGATAGCTCATCTTCTATGTGGTAGCCCCGCTCTGCAGGGCAACGTATTTTGGGTAGGTCGCGCTTTAATGATCTTAGGGACCAATCGGATATGGCTCTGTATAAGCTAGATTTGTTTATCAGGGGATCGAATTGGTTCGCGGGATAAATGTATATGGCCTGCACAGCCTAGGACACTTCATTCTCCTTCTTCATTATTTTCCTGTTTTAACTAAGCTTTTCTATTCTTTCTTTCCTTGACTATTTTCTATCTTTCATTCTTTTCAGGCAACACAAAGGGAACTATGGAACCAAGTAAGTCTCCTTTTGGTATTGTGCAACCTAACCTAACCTAAACGATTGTGTAAAGTATTTATGCAAGTATTTGGTATCGTTGGAAAGGTTATTACTTAAAAAATAATAATATAATATATCGTCCATTCCATGAAAGAACGCCCAAAAATATACCAAGTGTCCTCCGATTTTTATAAAATTTTATACGTATAAGGTCTATGGTAAATCTATGCTAAATTCAGAAAATTCCCGATTTTATTTCGCTTTTTCACTTTTGAAAAAATCTAAAAAATCTCAAAAGTATACAACTTTAAATACAAATATTTCTGGGAAGGCTTTGCAGAAATTTGTGATTTAAACGGCGTTTGAATTGTAATTATGTTAGCTTAAACATGAATATTTTATAAATAAAAAATGTTTTTTAAAAATGCATTTTAATGCAATTGCATTTTTTAAATGCATTTTTCTTTAAATATGCTATTCAAATTTGTTAATTTTTTAACATAAATGAAAAGTTTGGAATCTTTACATTAAAATAAAAATCTCAAATTTTTGGGACGGACACATGTACTGTGCATAATTTCCCCTTTTCTTCAACTAGTTTAAATTTTTTCATATAAAAATTATATTTTCCTGATATTATGAGAATTTTGTTAAAAAAATTTATTGTGTTATTAAAAAAAAAAAATACTGAAAAATAGTAAAACTTTATATATCCGACTACCCCAGTCAAATAATTATATGTGCATACCTATAAAGTAGTTTATTTTCTTTAAAAATAGGATTTTCGAATTCAAATCTTTTTTATATTTGTAATGTTTATTAGAGGTTTATAAGTCAAATGAAAAATTTATTTCTTATGTGTATTTTGTGGCAAAATTTAATTGATTTTAAAATTGTTCATAGAAAATAATTATATGTGCACGACAAGAATTTTATAAAAATCCTTTATTTAAATAAAGTTAATTTTCAATATTTATGAAAGTTGTTAAGGAATTGTGTTATCCTAATATAACGTTAGGAACCTTTATAACCTTCTTTATACCGATTCGTCCTTTTTCCTTTACATATATATAGGTCAAAACTGTAGTATACTTATACAAAATCAATTTGAAATATTTGATATTGTCATATAGCTCTGAATCTAAATATATCTCAGCATACAGTATTCTTTGGAAATCCTTATGTCACGAAGGTCTGAGGATCATTACTGGTCGCTGCAGAAATATAATATTTTGTGACTTAAAAACCGATTTTGAGGCCCGATATAGTAACATCGTCACATTAATTTACGGAAAAATCTAATTTTTGTAGGAAATTCATCAATGAAGCTATTGGATTTTTTGTCCAGTAAATTTATGTTGTGCTGTGAATTAATTTAGCTATGTCCAATAAATATTTTCAACTTCTATCTAGAACTAAAATTGACTTATATTATGTGCGATTCGACACTATGATTACGCTTCAAGCATGTCTTTTGTAGACGTTGAATACCCATGTAATATTTTTGATAAACACTTGGATAATTTAAATATAATATTTTTCATCCCTTATGCATATGAACTCATGGAGTAATTAAAGTTTTTAACCAAAAAATTATATTAATCATAAAATCCTGCGTGTGGATTTTTGTACCGCTCTATTGGTTATGTTTTTGCCACCCAAAGGTCATAATTTTAATCTAAAACCTCTTTTATTATTTTATGCTCACGTCCAATTATTAAAACCCGTTCATTTGCCGTTATTTTTCTGTAACACATGTTGCTTTTCTTCGAAAAATGTCTTTAAGCCCCGCTAATCAGCAATTGATTATGGGTAACCGCTCCTAGAATGATAGCAATTTCTCAGATTTTTTTGAAAATTTTCAACAGTATTATGATAAACATTTTCTGTATACACCATTTTTTGGAATTTTACATAAATTGTCGTCTTACTTTAATGATTTCAGCACTTTAACTGACAGTTCATGACCTGGTGACATATTTTGGCTATAAATTAAATTAAAAAAATAAAAAATAAATAAAAAAAATGTTGGTATTTTAGGTCTAATCATTTTAAATATTCCCCAAATAACTTTAATTTTATCTTTAATTGGTTAACGGTTCAAACTGTGGACTTCATGTCAGTTTGTTGAGTAAAAATTTCAATTTGCACATATAATTATTTTCTATTAAAATTTAGAGAATGATATGTTTATTTTAACGGCACTTTAAATACAATGCCAAGAGGAACCTAAAATTTTGCAAATAGGGACATTAGGTAAGAATGAAAAAAATTGTAAACCAAAGAAATGTATATCGCTCTTGGAATATGTAAAAACCAGAAAAAAAATATTGCACATATAATTATTTGACAGAGGTATTTATTGTTTTAAGCTATAATAAACAAAGCAAAATTAAAATTTAATAAATTCGCAACTAACAAAAATGCATCTAAAAACTGCATTTATATTTTGAAAATATTATGGATCAAAGACGTGGTTTTTGAAATGCTGACTAAATTACACAAAAAATATACAATGGCCTTTTAAATACTTTTTAAATTACAGAAATCCATCAATAACTTCAAGAGACATGAATATTTAAATAATTTCAAAAACAAGAAAAATTTTAATTTTATATGAAAAATTTGAAACATGTTTTTATAAAAATTGGATTATGCATATAAGATTTTCGCGTCCCAAAAATTTGACACTTTTTAATGTAAAGATTCCAAACTTTTCATTTATGTTAAAAAATTAACAAATTTTAATAGCATATTTAAAGAAAAATGCATTTGAAAAATGCAATTGCATTAAAATGCATTTTTAAAAAATCTTTTTTATTTTTAAAATGTTAGTCGTAAAGCCGACATATGCGAAATTTTAAGGCCATTTAAATCATTAAAATTCACAAAGTCTTTTCAGAGATATTGCTATTCAAATTTACATACTTTTGAAATTTTTTGGTTTTTGAGAAAATTAAAAAGCGAAATTAAATCGCGAGTTTTTGCAATTTCACAAAACTGAAAACTGAAATTGATAAAAGGCTTAATGGAGTTAATGTATACAAATTTTTATCGAAATTGAAAGCCATCAAGTAAAAAAATATACTTTTTCGGGCGTTCTTTCCTGGAATGGTCGATATATAAAGTATTCGAACTAATTTTTTTTTTTTATTGAATTGATAAAAAAAAACGAAAAATTTTTGTAAAAAATAAAAAAATTTTATATTCGAACTTAAATAAAATCTACACTAATTAAGATATCATTGTGAAATTTTACTATAATGTAAAAAAATTTGTCATCAAAAGAAGAAAATAAAAAAATTCCCAAATACCCAAAATTCGAGTTCGGAAAAACTTGCTTAAAAAATTTAATTTTTCAGTAAAATGGTCACCCTGTCGTTATAAGAGGCGTGGCTTATTAAATATTTTTTGTGTGTTTAGCTAACATATGTAGGTAAGTTTTTGAGGTATTATTATTTTAATTTCGGCTTTGACATTTTTGAGCTCTACAAAAAACTAAATAAACAAAAATTAAAATTAACAAAATTCTGATAGGATTAGCGGGGAGACTGTTACCCTAACTGCACTCGGATTTGTCTTACATGCATTTATGTTAAGTATTTTTTTAGAAGCATGAAAAAAATGTATGGTCCGGAGGAAAATAACGGATTTTAAAGTGAAAAAATATCACCATCTTTTTGAAAAAAAAATCACAAAAAATCAAAATTTTTTTAAAATTTTCAACTTCAAAATAATATAACTTTTTATCTAAACCACATAGGTATTTTGTACAGAATCCAGAGAATATTTTAGAAAAAATGTAGGACTCAAATTGAGCCCGCCCAGTTAAAAAAAAAACTAAAAAAAACATGGTCAAAAATGGGTCAAAATTTTACTTTGGTCCAAATATCTCTTAAAGTAAAAGAGATAACGCTCACATGTAATCATATTTTTTGTAGAGAATTATAAGAACTATCTATGTGAAATTTTTTTTTTTTTCAATCAAATCTTAAATGAAATTTTGGCGATTTTTTAAAAAATGTTCATACGCGAGGTGACCAATTTGGAGGTCCACCCCCCGTCCCCCAGATTTGCTAAGAACATCTCAGAATTGTCCATGTGAAATTTCATTCAAATACATTCAGCAGTTCTAAAGTTACAGAATTATTTCCAAAAAATTTTGTTTTGGGACCACCGTGAGATGGTAAATTAATATTAACAAAATATTAAATATTGTTTAAGTTAAAGAAAACATTTTGTACATTTCTGTTCTTTTGAGTAGGAAGAAAATTATTATATTTTATATAATTTGCTTTGTTTTGATACATTACAGAAATTTGCAATTAGACTTAACTTTTGGACTTAAACAATAAAAGCAATGTTTAATGTAATTTAAAGCGTTAAATTGTTCGCTTTTTAAAATAAATGGCAGTCCGAAGAGTTTTTTTTATCATTTTCAAAATGCAATAACTCAAAAACTAATAAATATATTTTCATAACCTAACCTAATATAAGTCCAAATAATACGTGTATACAAAATTATATTGGTAGGAATCGTACTAAATTATAACAAAAATAATAAGAAAGGAAAACTATTTTTTGAACACTTTCGGTAAAAATGTTGACTTAATTTAAGGTGGGGCTAATTATAATTCTCACGTGCACATTTGAAAGAAAAAACTATATATTTCAAATATGCAATACATTTGACTATTAAATGACAGGGGTTTCTAAACACTTTGCTTTTTTTTACAACAAATACGATGAAAACGACAAGAATAGTGGTTGCTTTTGAAGATTTGAAAAATATTTTTATCGCACACAAAAATTTTCCTTGTATATTCCTCTTTGTGGTTATTTTCCTGCGGGTGGCAACATTGTTATTTTTATGCGGGTTGTAATATTTGAAAAATATTTCTTAAAGTCGAAAAACACTTGTCTTTTAATTTTTGTTGGAACCCTAGAATTGTTTAATATTCCTGTTTTTGATCATTTTTAAGCTGGTTTTAGGATTTGAAAAATAGTTTTTATGGTGCCGAAAAATTTTTCACTAAAAATATATTTTCCTGATAATCTTGCAAAATGAATAATTGTTTCATTCTTTTTTATTATTTCCTGAAAAATAGAATGGTGGTTGTTTTTGAAGATTTAAAAAGTATTTTTATCGCAAACAAAAATTTTCCTTGTATATTCCTCTTTGTGGTTATTTTCATGTGGGTGGTAACATTGTTATTTTTATGCGGGTTGTAATATTTGAAAAATATTTCTTAAAGTCGAAAAACACTTGTCTTTTAATTTTTGTTGGAACCCTAGAATTGTTTAATATTCCTGTTTTTGATCATTTTTAAGCTGGTGGTAGGATTTGAAAAATAGTTTTTATGGTGCCGAATAATTTTTCACTAAAAATATATTTTCCTGATAATCTTGCAAAATGAATAATTGTTTCATTCTTTTTTATTATTTTCTGAAAATTGAAATGTTTGTGTGGTGAGAAGACTTAACATAAATCTGAGCTTAAAATTTTAAGAGATAAAACAGTTCATTTCTACTTTAGTTCCAGTTAAATTTTAGCTGTACATGAGCTATTCAAAATCAGTTCATTTTCTTTTATTTAGCTGTTCATTATCTGTTCGTTAGATGATCAAATGCAATTCAAAATGTGTTTATGTGTTCATAGTTAGCTTTTTTTTCACAAGCTATTTATGAGATATTCGTTTGCCGTTTTCCCCCTTCTTTACTTTTTTTTTTTTTGTTCTTCCTATTTTTATTTTTCTTGCCTAGTTGTTTTTTGTACTATTTTTTTTTGTAACTTTACTCCTATTTTTTTTTCTTCTTCCTCTTCTTTTTCCCTTCCATTCGTTTTTCTACTTTTTTCTTTTTTCTTACTGTTCTTTACTCTTCTTTCGTTTCCGTTTTTCTCTTTCTTCTCCTTTTCTACTGTTTCCACTTCTCTTTTTTTCTTTTTACGTTTTTATTTTCTCTTTCTTGTTTTTTCTTCCCCTTTTTCCATTTCTCTTTTTTTTATTCTTTTTTTTTCATTACTTTTCCGATCTTTATTATTTTCCTTCTCATGCTTTCCATTCTCCCATCCCTTATTTCCCCATTTACTTTTCTCGTCTTTGTTTCTTCTCATTACATATTGCTTTTTTTTTTTTTGATAATCTTCTTCTTTCTCTTTTTGTAATACTTTTTTCTATTCCCAACGTTTCTATTTCCCATCTTTTTAACCTTCACCTTTTTTTTCATTTCATTGGTTTCTCTCCCTTTTTCCTCCTTTGTTTTTTCTCCTTAACTCTATCACCCTTCATCTTTTTTTTTTTTTTCCTATGTTTTATCTTTTTATTCTTTTATTTTCATCTCTCCTCAATTTTTCTTCCTCTCGCTCCATTTTCTTTCTACTTTTTCCCATCTCTTTTTCTTTTCCTATTTAATTTTCTACATCCTCCTTCTGTTTTTTTTCATTTTCTTCTTTCCTCTTCTCCTCTTAATTTTACTCTCTTCTATTTTTTTTCTTCATTTCTTTTATTCCTTGTTCATCTTCTTTGCACCTCTTTTTCTATAATGCCTACTTTTTCCCTCTTTCTTTCTCTTTCTCCTTCATAATTGTCAGAAAAAATTTAATATTAGATTTTTTAAAATTGAATAAAAGTATCGAAAAGGTCAAAAGGAAAAGGTAACTGTTCATGTCATCCTTGTTTCTTACTAAGATTCGAAATTTATATCGCCAACATTCTCGACATATATCATAAAATTGATCAAAAGCATATCGGCATCACCATGATCATTGTATACATGTTTTGTTCTTGATCAAACATTATTATCACATTGGCATTATCATGAACTTGGTTTTCACATCATCAAATATGATAAAATAATTATATGTAGCTTATTCGAGTGGTTAACACTACCATTCGAAGAAACTACTGTTTTCACAATTCAAAGGAAAAAAAAAACAACAATGGTTCTCTTTTTATATTTGTTAATCAAATGTTATGACGACGTTTTGTATTTCTATTAGTAAAAAATCCTATATTTCTTAGAGAAATCCAGCAAAAACTTAGTAACACATAGTTACCGATCGACATACTTTTTAACGCAACGCCAACACCGTCTGCAATACCTAAAAGTAGTTTATGCCAAGAGTTAACTTTTCTCTACATTACATGTAACTAGCTGTTTAACTGTTCGGTTTATAAATATATATTTATATTAGAATAATAAATTATCCCTGCCAGCAATTGGGTGATAGTTATATCCACTATCAGAAATATGACTCATTTTAGTGCTCTTAAGATGTCACTTTTTGGATAGTAAGCAAATTTACAAAAACAAATTACATTAATTTCGATTTTTGATATATTTATTAGACATTTTTCGTACTAACTAAATGTTGAAAAAGTCACTTAAAAGTTAGTTTTTGGATATATATAATGTTACCAAAAACTGTCTCCCATTAGTGCTCTGAAGATGTTATTTTATGGATAGTAAAGAAATTTACAAAAACAAATTGCATTAATTTCGACTTTTGATCTATTTATAATGCATTCTGTTACTAACTGAAATGTCGAAAAAGTCATTTAAAAGATAGTTTTTGGATATATATAAAGTTAGCAAAAACTGTTTCCCGTTTGTATTCTTTAAACGTTATTTTTTTGATTGTAAACAATTTTAGAAAAACAAATAACATTAATTTCGATTTTTCGAAAAATGTGAAAAAGCGGTGGTATTTAGTTGACGTCTTACTTTGAAAGCCATAAAGTTTAAGGAAATTTTCGCAAAATGGAAATAAATTTAAGTAAAAATAAAATTATGTTACATTTTTTCCTCATAAATGATACCATTTCGATGCCCAAAAAATATACTAAATTGTGTCATCCAAAAAGTATTATTCTTTGATAAGAAAATTATACATATTTTTTTACTATTTAATTAAAATTTGGATATACAAAAAAAAAGTATCCAAATTTACCACTAAAATTGACTCTAATTCGACACTCAAATAAAGCACTTAATAGTATCATAAATAAAGTATAAGAACTGCTGCACACTTCTTCCCGAACTGTGACACTTCTTGGATAGGAAAATTATATATATTTTTTCTACTTTTTAGTAATAATTTGCATAGAATATTTTGTTAGAATTTTGACAAAAAAAGTATCCAAATTCATCACTAAAAATAATTCTAATTCGACACCCAAATAAAGCTCTTAATAGTATACTAAAAAAGTATAAGAACTGCTGCACACTTCTTCCCGAACGGTGACACTTCTTGGATAAGAAAATGATATCATATTCTGCTATATCTAACAACTTGAGGTTACTCTTTAGTTAAATTTTGGATAGAAAATGTTGGCAGGGATATAAGACCCTATTTAGATGTATATATAGTAATTAATTGCCTCTGATGACATCACCGTGTAAAAATAATGAATTAAGTTGCTAAAGTGCAAGTAGTGTAGCGTTGTTATAATAACATTTTAACTTATTATTTGACTATGGAAGTTTTTGCTGGGAAATATTTGTACATTTTATCGAGATTATGGCATATCAAAAAATATTATTATATTCACTTGTATAAAAGATATGAAAGAGTATTAAAAATAAAAAAAAGGGTTTAGCTAGAGTTGAGGAGGCATTTATCTATCAATGGCATATGTAATGATCGTGATATAACATATTCGCATTGTAATTAAGCGGATAAAATATTAACTGAACGAGATTGGGACAAAATTTTATGAAATGATAGTAATATTGGTCAAAATCAAGTGCATATATAGTTTCAATTACTATGAATGCAAAAACTAAAATCTGTGTGGGCCTCAAAAGCGAAAAAAGTTGTATAATAAAAATCTTTTATTTAATTTAATTGATATACATATTTCGTTTCATCTACAGATTATTGAGATATACTTACTATTAAATATACTTACTATTAATTTAATTAATCTGTGTTATGACTATGCTAACTGAATAAGGAGCTATGCCAGAATTACATTCATAATCATAACAAAATTGATACTTTTTTAAAACTTTGGCTTAATTATATCATAGTTTGCTCTATGAAAAACATCATTAAAAATATGGTTTGTAGAGGCTTTATATGGATTATACAAAATAACATTATCATTTAATTCTGAACATGTTACTAGACTTTATAATAAATATTATAAACAAACATGATCCAACAATAAGATTCATATAATATTTGAAGACCATCATGACAATTTTTTAAAAATTATGATTGTAAAAAGTATTTTATTATGTTCTATACGTTCAGATTACTTCTTATAGAATGGAGATCAAACTACTGGAGATCGAACTATAATATTTTACAATCATTTACCTTAGACATATTTGAGAATAATTTGAAGTCATCAACAAATAAAAGGCATTGAGGAAGTTTGGAAATATTGTGTTAAATCATCATAAATAGTAAAAATATAATAATAAGAACCCAATGTGTGTTCTTTGAAGAAAAAACATCTATCAAGCGTTTCGAAGAAAAATTCCAATAACAACTACTATTTTTTGTTTATAAGAAAATTTTAGCAAAACAACAAAGGCAAGAAAATCCCAAAGATATGCAAGATGTTGTAAAAATTGTCAATAAAGTAGTTGATAGATATTTTAACTGGGGAAAAGGTTAGTATTCCACGTATTATCTCACTAAGTACTTAGAACAGATGGTTTTATACCACTTATTTCAATACTGCAACTGCTATGGGAAAAACCCTTTCCTTTAACCATACAAGAAGGCTTATGTATAATTTTGTCATAACTCAAACAAATATTAAAACGCCTACCGAATATACCACTTACAAATGTAGATATTATAAAATATAAAAAAGTAAATATCACAGATTTTATAACAATATTTATGAAGAATACGCTTCCAAAATAATTTAGTAGAAGAGAGTGTGAAATCGTGAATATAGATTCTTCAGAAGGTAGTGGTATACATTGAGTAGCATATCATAAATAAATCTAAATGTTAGTTTAAAGTATTTTTTTTTTTTGCATACAATTTAGTAAGAAATGTACAGAATATTGTTTTTTTAAATGCATTTCATTAAAAATAAGTATTTTAAACAATACATACACATATCATAAAAATACAGGAATATCTCATGAATATATTTAACCAGTAACATGCATTAAAATCTTCATGATCAGTAATTTTTTGATTTAACGAACCTAATTGTTGTCAGGCCTGTTCGTTAATCCGAAAAGTTCGTAAAATATGGGACTAACTAAAAGTAAATTTTTTGCATACATTTGAATAAAAGTGTACAAAATATATTTTTTTAAATACATTTTATTAAAAGTAACTATTTAAAAAATATATATCATACAAATATTTCAAAAAAGGAACATTTAATGAATATATTTAACCAGTGACTTGAATTAAAATCCAAGGTTTAAATATGCAGTTCTAGCTAAAAAATTTTCACTTACGACTGTGCAATAAATATACAAATGTTTTATTTATACAATAAACAACAACTAGAAATATCCATACTATAACATCGTTATACTACTAAATTTGTGACTCGTCTCTGCAATTTGCAGCAGAAAAAGCAAACCATTGCACACGAAGTAAAATATATTTCTGTAGAGTTGCTCACGCACAATTTTGTTGAACTCATATTGCGCAGTATTATTTATTTTCGTTTTGATTTTGCTGCTATAGTAAAATTTTTAGCAGCCTTTTTGTTGACAATTTTATTGCTGTTAGACATTCTTGTGTGAAAGACAAAAAACATAAGCATACTTACGAGCATACACAATACATACATACAAACGTACATACCAACATAAATATATGCATTAGGTTATATTTCAACCCTTATGTGTTTTATTTTATACATAAAGCATCGAAATTTCAAAAACAAGACTGCTAAATTACCTACTATAGCAGAAAAATCAAAGCGCAAATTTTCAAATAGAGAAAAATATCCAGCATAACAAAGAAAACACTGATTGGTGTGTAATATGTTTTCGCCAAAATTCTACGAGCACACTGCAGCACGAGGTTGTAGTTAATATATTTGACAAACAAGTTGAATACTGTATAAATATGTTGCTTTAAATTGTAAACAAACGCTAAAATTTTTAGTATACCACATGAAAATAATATTGCAGTTTATAGTAGTATGAAACACAAAATGTTAAAGAGTGAATATATTTTTTAGTATGGCGTTTGTTAGTAGTTGATATTCATAATAAATGAGAGCTACTATAGTAGAAAAATTCAACCTTGATAAAATCTATATGATTAATTTTTCCTTATGTGGTCGCGACAAGTTACATTCATATTATAATTAATTACCTTGTCTTTAAAATCAAGAAAAGGTCTTGTGCTCAATTCTTAAACATTCACCCTCACTTTATAATTTTACGTTATGGGCATCCAAAAATTAATCCCTTATATTATTCAAAAAAATATTTTTAATCTTAAAATGTTATAAACTATAGCTTTATAAAGCCATACTTTTTGCATAAACGCTCTTTCTTGCAAAGATTTTTACTATTTACTCTATAAAATAACGTAAAATGCCAAAATAACAGAATAACGTTTCATTTATTTTTTTATTATTTTTTTTTTTATTACTTAGTAGGATTTACAATATTTTTTAAAATAAACTCATTTTCTTTCGAATAATTTTATACTTATTCGTTAAACTAGTACATAATGAATTTTTTGTTCCTTACTCAATAGACAAATATTGCCCGTCCTTTAAATGTGAAGTTTGTTAAAACGAATGTTCGTTAAACCGGAAAACTATTGTATTTTTAACCAATATTAAACGTTCAACTGTGACTCATATGTCTTAAATTTTTAAGTAAAAAATATAATAAATAATAA
Source organism: Protophormia terraenovae (assembly GCA_951394005.1). NCBI lineage: Eukaryota > Metazoa > Arthropoda > Insecta > Diptera > Calliphoridae > Protophormia > Protophormia terraenovae. Next base: position 58,908,602 of record OX596074.1, on the reverse strand, counting down.
AAAAAAAATATATATATATATACATATATATATTTTCAAAAATATATGTATACATTTGAGCTCTAAATTTTTTTTCCTTCCACATTAAGAAGATTATATTTTGCTAGAAAATTAGTAGTCACCAATGAAATATACTTAATAACTTTAAGAGAACGCCGCCAAAATTTAAGGTTTAACATAAAAGGTTTTAAAATATTGTCCAATTTTAAATTTTCGAAAGAGATTACAGGTACACAACGCTCATTTAAATGATCTAAAATAGGAATCAAAAGTATAATGATACAGTTTATATCAATGAAGTAATGCTGATCATAGTATTTTTTTTCTTTCTTAAATCGAAAATCAACCTTTTAGTAATTAACAAAGCAAGCAGTAATTTTTTACATTTATTATTTAATAACATTTTTAGTGTTATTTTCAACAATTGACAACAACAAAATTTTAAGTTATTGTAATGAGTGAGAAATAATCAACAAGTAGTAATGGTAAAATTTAGAAAAAGTGACAAAATAATATTTTATACCTGTTATATGCTTATAAATTCCTTAATACATATAGCATTAAAACTATATGCAAAAAATAAAAACTGAAGTAGTTTCAATATATATATATATATTAGAGTGCTAAAAAAAACGAAGTTTCGAATTTTGACAACACCCCCCCCCCCCCTAAAATTGTTCTATGGGCTATAAAAATACGTCGTGCAAAAAATTACGGCAATAGGACTACGTTAACTGGTGCCGCAACGGCTCTGAAGTTTGAAGATGCATTTACAAGGGGAAAATACGAATTTTTTCAGTTTTCACAAAAATTTTGTCTTTAAATAATTAGTTTTGCATTTCATTGTAAAGGAATCGTAATGTAAACAGAACTAGTGTTACAAAAAGATATAAAACACAAAAATGGGTTAAAAATGTAAAAGTTATTGAAAATTCCCCAGGCCATTAACGTGTCTCAGAGCACTTGAATTCGAAATGTGACAAAAAAATATATATATTTTTGAAAATATTCGAATAAAACAATTGTATTACTTAAAATATATCTGTAGTTACTTGAATATGAGTTTTTTTTTTATTTATTTATTTATTTATTTATTGGTACCCTGCACAACAAGACAAAATCTTATAATTATAGTACAGGATTATAATTGTTATAAAATGAGCCACATAAAAATGAATACATAAAAATTAAAATATATTTAAAATTTAGCCATTAGGCATAACAAATAATTTCAATTTGAAAATTAATATATAAAAATCACAATAAAAATAAAATTTTAAGTATAAATACATAATTTAATATTAAAAGTAACATAAATATAAGTTAAAAATTATAATTGCTTGTAGAAATTATATACAGATTTTCTAAAATGTATTGCGTTGCTAATTAACTATATGTTGTGTGGAATTGCATTCCAAAGACGAATAGCGTTTATGAAAAAGTGCCATTCTGATACTAAATTTCGACGTAAGGGGATAATAATTCTTTTTCCTCTTCTTGATCTAGCGAAATTTATGAAATTGTATAAATATTTAGGTTCTTTGGTATAAATAATTTTGTGTAGAAATACAAGTATCTTAATATTGATTAGGTCTTTAAAAGAAACTGCATACAACCTTTTCGAGAAAGAGGAGACACTATCTCGTTTCTTCAGCCCATGCACATATCTAATAATGTTATTATAAAGAACTTGTAGTTTCCTCATACTGGAGCTGTCACAATATCCAAAAAGCTCACAACAATATATCAAACTCGGAATTAAATATACTTTTGCAAGAAGTTTCCTTATTCTAGGTGGTGTAAAGTATTGAGTCACCCATAGCGTTCTTAATTTATATAAATTTGAATCATCAGTAAATCTATGTGACTTGACCAAGTTAAGTTATTATTGAATACTATACCAAGATTTTTTACTCTGCGAACAATTTCAATAGTTTCATTATTTATCAATATGTTATAGCTCGGAATATACTGAGATTTCTTATGTATAATAATGCACTTCGATTTTTGAGGATTAAGGCATAGTCCATTTTTAAGTGCCCAGCGATGAATCTTATTCAAATCCTCGTTCAACTTTTCAACATTTTCCTTTAAGGAACTGACGGAACTACTAATATATACTTGGACATCGTCAGCGTACATGTGTATCATACTGTGTGATAATTGTTGAGGTAGATCATTAGCATAAAGGGAGAACAATAAAGGTCCCAGTATTAAGCCTTGAGGTACGCCCCTCATGAGTAATAAAGGCTTTGAAATTACACTATTTACATACACAGATTGAGTTCTCTCGGTGACATATGAAGATATTAATTTTGTTGAGGTGGAAGAAAAATTGAAAAGGTATTTTAGCTTCGAGCAGAGGAGTTGATGATTGACTGTGTCAAATGCCTTCGAATGATCAAGTAAGACTAAAAGAGTAATTTTACCATCATCGAGCTCTCTTCTTATATTTTCCGTAACGTCGGCCAAGGCTGTTAAACAGCTGTGTTTAGGACGGAAACCGGATTGCTTATCAGTCATCAAATTTTGTTCATATATATAGGTTGTCATTTGCTTATACAACACCTTTTCGAAAACTTTTGAAAAGTAACTTAGTATCGCTATTGGACGAAATTCACCATTCGATTTCGGTATTGGTATTATTTTCGCATACTTCCATTTAGTAGGATAAGTACTAGTTGTAATGATAGTGTTGAAGAGATGTGTAAGGTAGTAACAAATGTAAAATAATTTTTATGAACTTAGGATGAATATTATCGAATCCTACCGCATTGGATTTTATTAAGGAGAAACTAGATAGCACGTCAGACTGGTTAATACAAGTAAATTCGAAAACTGTGTGATTAGAATTTGAATATATATTGTTGAAATTATAATGTTCTGCTACAGCATCTACTGTAGTTAAAGGTGTATTCGTGAAAATCTTATTTAGCTCATTAACGTCAATAGGACAGGAACTATTTTTGCTTTCTTTTCCAATACCAATATCCCTAATAGTTTTCCAGGTATTTTTGGAATCTATTGCGGAACTAAATTTGTTGGAGTAGTAATTTGTCTTAGCTATTCGTATCATCCTATTAACACTTTTCCTGGCAGAACGAAATTCGAGTTTTAGGTTTAAAGTTTTAAAGCGCTTCCACCGGGAATAAAGTTGATCTCTTAGTTTTATTGCATCTTTTATATCGACAGTAAACCATGGATTTTTTTGCGTCGTGATTTTTTTTCTTTTCAAAGGAATTGCACTATCATATAAGGTCAAAATATTGGAAACCAAGAGATCTATTTGTTCATCCTCTGATACCATATAAAATATGTCGCGCCAATTGAATGAAGTAAATGATTCGAATAATAAAGCATAGTTTACATTTTTAAAGTCACGGTAAAAAATATCTTGAGGATCCTGTTGAAATTGCAAATCATAAGCTATAAAAATCAGGTCATGTTTTGAAAAACAAGGAGCGGATGTTTGATCATATCGAAGAACATTTAATGGATTTCCAACAAAGATGATATCGATTAAAGTGCTGCATGTCGTTGTGAAATGTGTTGGTGTAGTAGTGTTAGCAGGGGTTAATCCCTATTGCTTCCATACCTTCTTTGAAGGATGATTCATTTAACAGATTTGAGTTAAAGTCACCTAAGACTGCCACATCATTATAGGGCATGGTTAAAGTTTCCATTTTATTTATAAAATCAACAAAAGGTATATCACGATTTGGTCTATATACACATCCAACTAACATTTTTCTACACATTGTAGAAATTTCTACAAATACGTACTCAATTTTGTAATTTTCAGCTGACTTGCAACGGAATCTGCATCTTAATTAGCCTTTTACGAATACTGCGACTCCACCACCTCTTCCAATACGATCAAAACGAAAAACATTATAACCAGTTGAACATATAAGTCGATCTGAGATTGATTCGTTGAGCCACGTTTCAGAAACACACACCACATCCGTATTGGAATTCTCGAAAACAAATTTAAACTCGTCGATCTTGGTTATTAAACTTTGGGCGTTAATATGACACATTTTAAGTTCATTATATTGTTTGGCAAAAATTTTTACCATATAAGATGTAACGTCTTTGGAATTTCCACCATTACGACTACTAGGGTTCATCTAAACTTAATTCAAAAAAAGAATCAACACTAATAACAACGCATGTTTTAAAAGATCTGTATAAAAGGTTTTTATATATATTTGGTGAGTCGAAGGCCATTGTCGCTCGCACTCTCTTCTCTTTATTTATATAATATCATTTATTGTATTATATAATTCTAATAAAATAAAAAAAAAAAAAATAAAATATATTTGGTAGGATATTAACTACAGGCATTAACACAGTAAAAAAAGGAACTAGTTTAAATTTGGTTACAATAATCATTATAATAGTATAAAATTTAATATCACATTGAATAAAAGAGTTATGTAGTAGGACTATTATGTTGTTCAGGGTCATCATGATATATATTGTTTTGTTGATTGGACCGAAAAAAGCAGTTTAGAGCATCTATGCTCTCAATACAAGTAGGGTCATCATTGCTTGCTTGTTTAATATAGACAAGTCCCCTGAATGAGTACGCTGAGTGTATACGTCTTTGTTTCTTAAGGGTTACAGCTTCTCGAAATATTTTAAAATTACCGTTCGTTAGGTTTTCATGAACGTAGAAATATTGAGATCTTTCATCTGCCTCAAAACCAAGTAGGGTTAACGAGAGATTTTTGTTTTCTTTTTTAAAGGCATTTAGCGCTTTAAGAACAAAGTTTTTATCATATGGTGTCATCAACTTGGCTATTATTACACCATCATGAGAATTTATGTTGTTTTTATTATTTTTATTTTTTAAACGATGTATCGATTGCAATTGGGGTGTAGGAATATTTATTGTTTTACATATTTTATCAAATATTGCACATAAATCCTCATTATCAGTAAAAGGGACACAGTTTATACGTAAGTCGCATGCAACAAGTGAATTAGGATGTTTAAGTGACTGTATTATTAGTTTTTTTAATTCACTTTTGATTTCTAACATTTCACCCGTCACTGTTTCAAGTTTAGAAACACGATCAGTAACACAATTTATATTTTCTCTTAATTCACTAAATTTATTATTTATCTCATTTAAGAATCTATTTTCAGCTTCTCTAACCGAAGAGTTTATTTTTTCCATTATGCGAGCTTCACCTTCATTTAAAAGAGTGATTAAAAATGAGATTTGTTCATTAATATTATTAGTTTGTTTAGACAATTTTTTCTCTAGCAAATCAACAACACGAGAGTATAATCTGAATCGTTTAAAATGCCCATATCTTCATTACTCAAATCTGCATCCACTGCAGTTCTCTTGACTGTTTGACGTGTTCTTTTCATGTTGTTCGGTTTTTATTTTGTTGTTCAGAGAAACAATTTGTCTATGATGTATTCTCTGTTTGCTTTCGTAGATTTTATTATTTTTATTTGTCGTTTGTTTACTAGATTTGCACAAGAAGAGTGTTGTATTAGATTTTTTTATTTTATTTTGTTTTTTTATTTTAATTGTTGTTTATGTTTTTATTTTATTTTTATTCTTTCTTTTGAGTTTCGTAGGCTTATTGTTGAAATATATTTTATATTTTGTTTAGTTATGGTTTGTTAAAGAAAGAGATGAGAGCACATACAAGGTTATAATAATTTAATATAAGAGAATGTTTACTTTTATTTTGCTTTAGCTTATTATTTTGGTTTATTGTTTTATTTTGTTTGATTTTGTGTATTTAGAAATTTCAGAGTCCGTATTTACTTTAAACCAATATAATTGTTTTTTGATTAATTAATTCAAAGTATACGAGACGTTAATATGTGCGAATTAGTTAAATATTAAGTATTTTAAAAGTTAAATTCGGAAACTAGTTAAAAATTAATTATTAAATTTATTATTTATCGGAGCGAAAAAATTTGTGACCGTTCTCTTTGAAGAAAAGTATTTTTTTGTCCTTATAGAATAACGTAAACCTGTTCTCAGCTATGGTCAAATAATATTTTTAACGGTCGTTTCAAAACTCAAATTTCAGTTTTTTTGATACTTTGTCAATATTTTTGGGAGATCTCATAGGGATTTATGGACAACAAATTACGGAATAAAACAATAAAAAAATTAGGTCAATACCTCTTATAGTTTGCCTGTACCTGCATTTTGAATTCAGCGGATTTCGAGAAAAACCCATTTTTATGTAATATTTTGGCAAATCAGCCATTTTATTACATTGTTGTGTATTTTAAATGGAACTTTTTTAAAATTTTATAATCCACATAATTCTAAATATAAATCAAGAGTTTCATACAATTTGGACGACATTAACCCATAAACTTTAAAGGTCAAAAGTCAAATTTTGTAATATTTGCAATTTTTGATGGAAACTAGTAGAAATTTTATATATTTTTCGGTAGATTATCATAAAACTTAAGAAATTTATATATATATATATATATATATATATATATATATATATATATATATATATATATATATATATATATAGTAGATTATCATAAAACTTAAGAAATTTATATATATATATATATTTTTATTGTTTTTTTCCGTAATTTGTTGTCCATAAATCCCTATGAGATCTCCCAAAAATATTGACAAAGTATCAAAAAAACTGAAATTTGAGTTTTGAAACGACCGTTAAAAATATTATTTGACCATAGCTGAGAACAGGTTTACGTTATTCTATAAGGACAAAAAAATACTTTTCTTCAAAGAGAACGGTCACAAATTTTTTCGCTCCGATAAATAATAAATTTAATAATTAATTTTTAACTAGTTTCCGAATTTAACTTTTAAAATACTTAATATTTAACTAATTCGCACATATTAACGTCTCGTATACTTTGAATTAATTAATCAAAAAACAATTATATTGGTTTAAAGTAAATACGGACTCTGAAATTTCTAAATACACAAAATCAAACAAAATAAAACAATAAACCAAAATAATAAGCTAAAGCAAAATAAAAGTAAACATTCTCTTATATTAAATTATTATAACCTTGTATGTGCTCTCATCTCTTTCTTTAACAAACCATAACTAAACAAAATATAAAATATATTTCAACAATAAGCCTACGAAACTCAAAAGAAAGAATAAAAATAAAATAAAAACATAAACAACAATTAAAATAAAAAAACAAAATAAAATAAAAAAATCTAATACAACACTCTTCTTGTGCAAATCTAGTAAACAAACGACAAATAAAAATAATAAAATCTACGAAAGCAAACAGAGAATACATCATAGACAAATTGTTTCTCTGAACAACAAAATAAAAACCGAACAACATGAAAAGAACACGTCAAACAGTCAAGAGAACTGCAGTGGATGCAGATTTGAGTAATGAAGATATGGGCATTTTAAACGATTCAGATTATACTCTCGTGTTGTTGATTTGCTAGAGAAAAAATTGTCTAAACAAACTAATAATATTAATGAACAAATCTCATTTTTAATCACTCTTTTAAATGAAGGTGAAGCTCGCATAATGGAAAAAATAAACTCTTCGGTTAGAGAAGCTGAAAATAGATTCTTAAATGAGATAAATAATAAATTTAGTGAATTAAGAGAAAATATAAATTGTGTTACTGATCGTGTTTCTAAACTTGAAACAGTGACGGGTGAAATGTTAGAAATCAAAAGTGAATTAAAAAAACTAATAATACAGTCACTTAAACATCCTAATTCACTTGTTGCATGCGACTTACGTATAAACTGTGTCCCTTTTACTGATAATGAGGATTTATGTGCAATATTTGATAAAATATGTAAAACAATAAATATTCCTACACCCCAATTGCAATCGATACATCGTTTAAAAAATAAAAATAATAAAAACAACATAAATTCTCATGATGGTGTAATAATAGCCAAGTTGATGACACCATATGATAAAAACTTTGTTCTTAAAGCGCTAAATGCCTTTAAAAAAGAAAACAAAAATCTCTCGTTAACCCTACTTGGTTTTGAGGCAGATGAAAGATCTCAATATTTCTACGTTCATGAAAACCTAACGAACGGTAATTTTAAAATATTTCGAGAAGCTGTAACCCTTAAGAAACAAAGACGTATACACTCAGCGTACTCATACAGGGGACTTGTCTATATTAAACAAGCAAGCAATGATGACCCTACTTGTATTGAGAGCATAGATGCTCTAAACTGCTTTTTTCGGTCCAATCAACAAAACAATATATATCATGATGACCCTGAACAGCATAATAGTCCTACTACATAACTTTTTTATTCAATGTGATATTAAATTTTATACTATTATAATGATTATTGTAACCAAATTTAAACTAGTTCCTTTTTTTACTGTGTTAATGCCTGTAGTTAATATCCTACCAAATATATATAAAAACCTTTTATACAGATCTTTTAAAACATGCGTTGTTATTAGTGTTGATTCTTTTTTTGAATTAAGTTTAGATGAACCCTAGTAGTCGTAATGGTGGAAATTCCAAAGACGTTACATCTTATATGGTAAAAATTTTTGCCAAACAATATAATGAACTTAAAATGTGTCATATTAACGCCCAAAGTTTAATAACCAAGATCGACGAGTTTAAATCAACGAATCAATCTCAGATCGACTTATATGTTCAACTGGTTATAATGTTTTTCGTTTTGATCGTATTGGAAGAGGTGGTGGAGTCGCAGTATTCGTAAAAGGCTCATTAAGATGCAGATTCCGTTGCAAGTCAGCTGAAAATGACAAAATTGAGTACGTATTTGTAGAAATTTCTACAATGTGTAGAAAAATGTTAGTTGGATGTGTATATAGACCAAATCGTGATATACCTTTTGTTGATTTTATAAATAAAATGGAAACTTTAACCATGCCCTATAATGATGTGGCAGTCTTAGGTGACTTTAACTCAAATCTGTTAAATGAATCATCCTTCAAAGAAGGTATGGAAGCAATAGGGATTAACCCCTGCTAACACTACTACACCAACACATTTCACAACGACATGCAGCACTTTAATCGATATCATCTTTGTTGGAAATCCATTAAATGTTCTTCGATATGATCAAACATCCGCTCCTTGTTTTTCAAAACATGACCTGATTTTTATAGCTTATGATTTGCAATTTCAACAGGATCCTCAAGATATTTTTTACCGTGACTTTAAAAATGTAAACTATGCTTTATTATTCGAATCATTTACTTCATTCAATTGGCGCGACATATTTTATATGGTATCAGAGGATGAACAAATAGATCTCTTGGTTTCCAATATTTTGACCTTATATGATAGTGCTATTCCTTTGAAAAGAAAAAAAATCACGACGCAAAAAAATCCATGGTTTACTGTCGATATAAAAGATGCAATAAAACTAAGAGATCAACTTTATTCCCGGTGGAAGCGCTTTAAAACTTTAAACCTAAAACTCGAATTTCGTTCTGCCAGGAAAAGTGTTAATAGGATGATACGAATAGCTAAGACAAATTACTACTCCAACAAATTTAGTTCCGCAATAGATTCCAAAAATACCTGGAAAACTATTAGGGATATTGGTATTGGAAAAGAAAGCAAAAATAGTTCCTGTCCTATTGACGTTAATGAGCTAAATAAGATTTTCACGAATACACCTTTAACTACAGTAGATGCTGCAGCAGAACATTATAATTTCAACAATATATATTCAAATTCTAATCACACAGTTTTCGAATTTACTTGTATTAACCAGTCTGACGTGCTATCTAGTTTCTCCTTAATAAAATCCAATGCGGTAGGATTCGATAATATTCATCCTAAGTTCATAAAAATTATTTTACATTTGCTACTACCTTATATAACACATCTCTTCAACACTATCATTACAACTAGTACTTATCCTACTAAATGGAAGTATGCGAAAATAATACCAATACCGAAATCGAATGGTGAATTTCGTCCAATAGCGATACTAAGTTACTTTTCAAAAGTTTTCGAAAAGGTGTTGTATAAGCAAATGACAACCTATATATATGAACAAAATTTGATGACTGATAAGCAATCCGGTTTCCGTCCTAAACACAGCTGTTTAACAGCCTTGGCCGACGTTACGGAAAATATAAGAAGAGAGCTCGATGATGGTAAAATTACTCTTTTAGTCTTACTTGATCATTCGAAGGCATTTGACACAGTCAATCATCAACTCCTCTGCTCGAAGCTAAAATACCTTTTCAATTTTTCTTCCTCAAGAAAAATACCTACCTCAACAAAATTAATATCTTCATATGTCACCGAGAGAACTCAATCTGTGTATGTAAATAGTGTAATTTCAAAGCCTTTATTACTCGTGAGGGGCGTACCTCAAGGCTCAATACTGAGACCTTTATTGTTCTCCCTTTATGCTAATGATCTACCTCAACAATTATCACACAGTATGATACACATGTACGCTGACGATGTCCAAGTATATATTAGTAGTTCCGTCAGTTCCTTAAAGGAAAATGTTGAAAAGTTGAACGAGGATTTGAATAAGATTCATCGCTGGGCACTTAAAAATGGACTATGCCTTAATCTTCAAAAATCGAAGTGCATTATTATACATAAGAAATCTCAGTATATTCCGAGCTATAACATATTGATAAATAATGAAACTATTGAAATTGTTCGCAGAGTAAAAAATCTTGGTATAGTATTCAATAATAACTTAACTTGGTCAAGTCACATAGATTTACTGATGATTCAAATTTATATAAATTAAGAACGCTATGGGTGACTCAATACTTTACACCACCTAGAATAAGGAAACTTCTTGCAAAAGTATATTTAATTCCGAGTTTGATATATTGTTGTGAGCTTTTTGGATATTGTGACAGCTCCAGTATGAGGAAACTACAAGTTCTTTATAATAACATTATTAGATATGTGCATGGGCTGAAGAAACGAGATAGTGTCTCCTCTTTCTCGAAAAGGTTGTATGCAGTTTCTTTTAAAGACCTAATCAATATTAAGATACTTGTATTTCTACACAAAATTATTTATACCAAAGAACCTAAATATTTATACAATTTCATAAATTTCGCTAGATCAAGAAGAGGAAAAAGAATTATTATCCCCTTACGTCGAAATTTAGTATCAGAATGGCACTTTTTCATAAACGCTATTCGTCTTTGGAATGCAATTCCACACAACATATAGTTAATTAGCAACGCAATACATTTTAGAAAATCTGTATATAATTTCTACAAGCAATTATAATTTTTAACTTATATTTATGTTACTTTTAATATTAAATTATGTATTTATACTTAAAATTTTATTTTTATTGTGATTTTTATATATTAATTTTCAAATTGAAATTATTTGTTATGCCTAATGGCTAAATTTTAAATATATTTTAATTTTTATGTATTCATTTTTATGTGGCTCAAGTAGTATAAATATGTATGTTCTCGATCACATTAGGTGTGTTCGCGTTCTTGGTCAGCTGAAAATATATAAAGGGGAATTTTTTTATTAAATACAACAATATTTTTTGTGTAAACGGCCAAATGCATTTTATGAAATTGGAAACCAATGAATTTATTTGTGTATTTTTGTTTTTTTGTTTTTTTTTGTATAATAATATGTATGTAATTATGTTAAAGTACATACAAATGAATTAATATGGAGACAATTTTTTTTACACTTTTAATTGTGATGAAATTAAAAACTGATGACTTGGATAAATAGTGTTTTAGTATTTTTGGTTTATTCAAATGGTTATTTTTGTTTTTGTAAATTGTAAAATTTAACTTGAGATTTTTTTTTTTTCATATGCATAAAATAACCTTGTAAAAGGTTTTTGACTTTGATGAAAAATATGTTTGATTTTTTTGGGTAAGGTTATGTATAATTTGTTCTTAATATTATATTAGATGAAAGTGTTATAGACCTTTAGGTTTGAAAGAATTGTTTAATTAACTTTTGGTAAGCAAATGTTCAGTGAAATATTTTTATAAAATTGAAAACCAACATCTTTACAAATATTTTAAAAATAAGTTCAAAAATCGAACGTTTGAATTCATGTTACATTTCATTGCCTAGTTTAAGGCGTTTATATGTATAAGAAATTTACGAAAAATTATCAATTCTCATAATTTTTTAATGATTTCAACAAAACTTTTGAATCCATGTTACATTTCATTGCCTAGTTTAAGGCGTTTATATGTATAAGAAGTGTAGGGAAATTAATAATTCTCATAATTTTTTAATGATTTCATCCAAACTTTAGAATTCATGTTACATTTCATTGCGTTTACATTTATAAGATATGTAGGAAAATTTTATAATTCTATTCTTTAGGAACTTATCATAAATTACATGATTTTTTTACATTTGGTGACAGATAGAAGTGGATTGAAGCTTCTTAATAAATACAACAATATTTTTGTGTAAATGGCCAAATGTATTTTATGAAATTATAAACCAATGTATTTATTTTTTATAATAATATATAGCAATTATGTTAAAAGTACATACAAACAATTTAACAGGAAGACAAATGGGAAGGCAATAGTTGTTTTTGTTTTTAATGTTAATTTTTGAGCTTTTAATTATGATGAAATAAAAAACTGATGACTTGGATACGTAGTATTTGAGTATTTTTAGTTCCATACAAAAATATGTTCTATCGGGGGTGGGAAGTCGGTAACTTTGTTTCTTATAAAAGTCAGGGATGTGAAATAGCAAAATTTGTATTTGTATCAATCAGAATAGATAGTTATTTTAGATAATTACTAGGTAGATAAATAGAAGTGTTTAATATATTGTAATAGGATGTTTGTTTATTTTGTTTCCATGTAAGTGGTTAGGTAAGCATTTCATGTGAATAAGTTACATTAGTAACCAAATTGTGAGTTGTGAGAACGTGTGCTGTGTCAGCGAAAAAAATTCAAATGAAATTTAATATTTTTGTTTATAGTTTTGTTGGAGTTGTAGATTTTGTGAATCATCATGTAATTGTTCTTATGTTTTAATATTGTTAATTATGAAGATGCAAATGAGGTTTTTAAGGTATTTGAGTTTTTTTGTGTTTTAATATGCATAAAATAACATTGTATAAGGTTTTTTACTTTAATGAAAAATATTTTTTTTTTTTATTTTTTTATGTATGGTCATGGATAATTTGTTCTTAATGTTATATTAGAGGAAAATTATGTAGACATTTAGGTTTAAAGGATTAATTCTTTAAATAACTTTTTGAAAGAAAATGTTCAGTGGGATATTTTTACGAATTTGAAAACCCATGTATTTACAAATATTACAAAATTCGATGATCTTAAAAAAAAAATATACATGTCGTATACATATTTATATGATTGGTTGTATATTTGTATTTTATTTTTTAATATTAAGTAGGAAAATGTGTAAGGTTTTTGCCTTTAATAATGAAATACATACATAGTTATTTAAAATTATTGAATTCAATGCGTCAATATTCTAATATAAAAGTATTTTGATTTATTGGTGCTTAATAATTTTATAAATTTTGTGAAATTTATTTTATATATCATGAATTTTATGAAATAATATTCTTATTGTATATAAATAATTGAAGGTTTTTATTTGTATATGTGTAAATATATATATTTTTTTTTGTTGTTTTACTATTGTTAAGTAAGAAAATGAAATGAGATTTTTTTTAACAATTTTGTATAAATATTTTTGTATAAAATGTCTAGCAGCTATTTTTGTCATAATTTTTATCAAGAAATTGGACAAAATTAATTTACAGTATAAATGATTGTGTTTTTAAGGGGCTTTGTTTAGGGGTTATAGTTTACGAATAATACGAAAATATCCCATTTATAACTAATTGTTTTGAGGAAAAGTAATATATGTTTGCATAGTAGCCTTATAATATCATGATTTTTTTTATTTTATTTAATATTTAATAACCTGAGACCATTTAGAATACCTTTTATCTATTTATTTAATAATAAATATAACAATTCAATGAAATATGAAATTTTGACTTTAACTTCTTGCTACTTATATTAAAATTTATAGAAAAAAATTTAAAGTCTCTAGATTACAAATATATAAATTTTCCCTACATCAAAATTAAACTTTTTACCAAAAAATGTCTCACGTATTCGCGCTTTCGAACCACATACTTTAATTATTCTTTTGATGTTTATTTAAGCTTTCGCTGCTAATAAGATTTAATTTTTTTTAATTTTTTATATTTTTTCATAAATACAGAAATATATTTTTATACGGACAGTGTAGCCATTTCCCGACTTTCAATGATAGATTTAACATATGAAAAGGTTAAAATTAATTGAAATTTACTAAAAATGCTAAATTCGTTTCAGCACATTTTTACAGTATTTTATAATATAATAAAATTGCAATTTTTAAAGAATTCCATAGTAAGTATAACGGTTTTAGTTGTAACTTTTCGAATATTAGCACTATTTTTACTGTAATTTCCAACAATAAAAATAATTCTGAAGAAATATTGCTTATAAGTTGTCATTAGAACTCAATTTCACAAGAAACAAAGCGAATGAAAATATGATTTTTCTTTGCAAACAATTTATTATTTGCTGCTGTAGGACAATTTAGCATAATATTTTGGACGATTTAGCATTTTTCCATTTACATCTACTGGCAACATTGTTAATGACAATGGGAATTTTTTGTATTTTGACTTTAAAAATAAAAAATTATTCTATGATTTTGATAAGCACAGTTAATTTGAAAAGTTTTGAAGTATTTAATATTGTAATAATATACATATTTATCTTTTTTTGTTTAGTATGAATATTAAACTAAATTAAACGTTTTTTTATTTTTTTTTTATTTTTAGAGTATAATGTTCTTGTTAATAGCATTTTCATAAGCGTTTTAATCAATTCAACTATTTTTTTCATAAGAACATTTTTGAAAGTCTTATATTTTAAAATAAGCTATACATATGTTTGTGTTGTATACTTTTTTATGTATAATTCAAAACCAGGATTTGTTGACTATTTTTTATATTTATATTTTTTCTTATATTTGGAGTATTAAGGAGGAAAATGATAAACATAATTTCTTATTTTTATTAATAAGATTTGATATATTGCTTGATTAGGTACGGTTATGATTTATTTTAAGAAAATATTAAATTAAATTTTTCTGAATATTATATAAAAAAACTGAGGTAGGTAATAGTATTTTATTATTTTAGAGAACAATGATAATTACATCTCTAAATTTAATTATTGTTTGCAATAGTAAAAATTATTTGTACATATTTATTTATGTTTTATTTTTAAATAATAACTTACTTATACAATTTGAAAATACTATACCTAGTAGCGTAACTACTTTAGATGTTGATAATAACCTTTTTATTCATAATTTCTCAACTTTATTTTAATCGGAAGATAAAAGATTAATAATTTTTATTTAAAAATATTTACATAAATGTTTATAGTTAAAAAATATGTTGAAGCTTAATAAAAAGTTATATATTATAGTAACAGAAATATTAAAAAAATATTTTTCGTGACACATGCCAGATTGATATTTATCATAATTTTATCAATTTTTTAGTAGCCTTTTGTCGATTTTTGAAGGTTTTCTCTCAAAATTTTAAGATTTTTAATAAAATTTATCAAACAACTATGTTTCGTGAACATAAAACATTGGTTGAAGACCTTTTAAAATAATGAACTCACAACAAATATTGACAATTAAATAAAGAAAAAATAGTATATATTACTAAACTGGCTTTATAACTTGAAATGATTTTTTAATTTCTTCAAAGATTTTGTATCTTATAAGATTAAGAACATTTTATTCTTTAAATAGTAGTTTCTACATTTTTAATGGTTTTATTAAAATCTATTTGTTTATTTTGTTCAATATAATGATTTAAATAATTCAAATATCCCAAATATTTGTCATTATATCTTAAAATGTATATTAAAGGCTATAAAAATCAATATAATCTGATTTCAACACGACTGCATATTCATAAGAAAACGCTTTAAATTTCTTCTTCTAAATAAAAAAAGTACTAGGAGTAATAAAAGATGAATGCAATGGTAAAATAATAAAGGAATTCATTGGTTTAATAGCTAAAATGTATTCGGTTAAGACTGACAAATAAGAAATAGAAATTGAAAAATAAAGGGTAAATTATAGATAATAAAAACTAAACTATCAATAAGTGTAACTGTAAAAATAATTATATTATAATTCATTGTATATATTTAAATCAAATATTCCTGAAATTTATATGAAAATGGGAAGCCAAATATTGGTTATGTTTTCAATACAAAAGAATTTTTGTCTCCTATATACACGAAGAAAATTTTTACTTGTAATAAAATATGTATGTATTTACTTTTTATATATATTTAGGTGAATAGTGTCAAAAAAAATTAAAAAAATGATATTTTTTACAAAAATTTTGTAAAAAAAAAAAAATATAATTTTTGTGAAAAAATTAAAAAAATTATATTTTTAAAAAAAAATTTGTAAAAAAAAATATAATTTTTGTGAAAAAAATTAAAAAAATAATAAAAATTATATTTTTTACTATAATTTTTAATAAAATATGTATGTATTTACTTTTTATATATATTTAGGTGAATAGTGTCAAAAAAAATTAAAAAAATGATATTTTTTACAAAAATTTTGTAAAAAAAAAAATATAATTTTTGTGAAAAAATTAAAAAAATTATATTTTTAAAAAAAAATTTGTAAAAAAATATAATTTTTGTGAAAAAAATTAAAAAAATTATATTTTTTACAAAATTTTTGTGAAAAATATAATTTTTTTAATTTTTTTCACAAAAATTATATTTTTTTACAAAATTTTTGTAAAAAATATAATTTTTTTAATTTTTTTAACAAAAATTACAAAATTTTTGTAAAAAATATAATTTTTATTATTTTTTTAATTTTTTTCACAAAAATTATATTTTTTTTTACAAATTTTTTTTAAAAATATAATTTTTTTAATTTTTTCACAAAAATTATATTTTTTTTTTACAAAATTTTTGTAAAAAATATCATTTTTTTAATTTTTTTTGACACTATTCACCTAAATATATATAAAAAGTAAAAACATACATATTTTATTACAAGTAAAAATTTTCTTCGTGTATATAGGAGACAAAAATTCTTTTGTATTGAAAACATAACCAATATTTGGCTTCCCATTTTCATATAAATTTCAGGAATATTTGATTTAAATATATACAATGAATTATAATATAATTATTTTTACAGTTACACTTATTGATAGTTTAGTTTTTATTATCTATAATTTACCCTTTATTTTTCAATTTCTATTTCTTATTTGTCAGTCTTAACCGAATACATTTTAGCTATTAAACCAATGAATTCCTTTATTATTTTACCATTGCATTCATCTTTTATTACTCCTAGTACTTTTTTTATTTAGAAGAAGAAATTTAAAGCGTTTTCTTATGAATATGCAGTCGTGTTGAAATCAGATTATATTGATTTTTATAGCCTTTAATATACATTTTAAGATATAATGACAAATATTTGGGATATTTGAATTATTTAAATCATTATATTGAACAAAATAAACAAATAGATTTTAATAAAACCATTAAAAATGTAGAAACTACTATTTAAAGAATAAAATGTTCTTAATCTTATAAGATACAAAATCTTTGAAGAAATTAAAAAATCATTTCAAGTTATAAAGCCAGTTTAGTAATATATACTATTTTTTCTTTATTTAA
This sequence comes from Protophormia terraenovae, assembly GCA_951394005.1. NCBI lineage: Eukaryota > Metazoa > Arthropoda > Insecta > Diptera > Calliphoridae > Protophormia > Protophormia terraenovae. The sequence goes on along the minus strand of OX596074.1, from coordinate 58,890,854 downwards.
TTGTCAATATTTGTTGTGAGTTCATTATTTTAAAAGGTCTTCAACCAATGTTTTATGTTCACGAAACATAGTTGTTTGATAAATTTTATTAAAAATCTTAAAATTTTGAGAGAAAACCTTCAAAAATCGATAAAAGGCTACTAAAAAATTGATAAAATTATGATAAATATCAATCTGGCATGTGTCACGAAAAATATTTTTTTAATATTTCTGTTACTATAATATATAACTTTTTATTAAGCTTCAACATATTTTTTAACTATAAACATTTATGTAAATATTTTTAAATAAAAATTATTAATCTTTTATCTTCCGATTAAAATAAAGTTGAGAAATTATGAATAAAAAGGTTATTATCAACATCTAAAGTAGTTACGCTACTATTTATAGTATTTTCAAATTGTATAAGTAAGTTATTATTTAAAAATAAAACATAAATAAATATGTACAAATAATTTTTACTATTGCAAACAATAATTAAATTTAGAGATGTAATTATCATTGTTCTCTAAAATAATAAAATACTATTACCTACCTCAGTTTTTTTATATAATATTCAGAAAAATTTAATTTAATATTTTCTTAAAATAAATCATAACCGTACCTAATCAAGCAATATATCAAATCTTATTAATAAAAATAAGAAATTATGTTTATCATTTTCCTCCTTAATACTCCAAATATAAGAAAAAATATAAATATAAAAAATAGTCAACAAATCCTGGTTTTGAATTATACATAAAAAAGTATACAACACAAACATATGTATAGCTTATTTTAAAATATAAGACTTTCAAAAATGTTCTTATGAAAAAAATAGTTGAATTGATTAAAACGCTTATGAAAATGCTATTAACAAGAACATTATACTCTAAAAATAAAAAAAAATAAAAAAACGTTTAATTTAGTTTAATATTCATACTAAACAAAAAAAGATAAATATGTATATTATTACAATATTAAATACTTCAAAACTTTTCAAATTAACTGTGCTTATCAAAATCATAGAATAATTTTTTATTTTTAAAGTCAAAATACAAAAAATTCCCATTGTCATTAACAATGTTGCCAGTAGATGTAAATGGAAAAATGCTAAATCGTCCAAAATATTATGCTAAATTGTCCTACAGCAGCAAATAATAAATTGTTTGCAAAGAAAAATCATATTTTCATTCGCTTTGTTTCTTGTGAAATTGAGTTCTAATGACAACTTATAAGCAATATTTCTTCAGAATTATTTTTATTGTTGGAAATTACAGTAAAAATAGTGCTAATATTCGAAAAGTTACAACTAAAACCGTTATACTTACTATGGAATTCTTTAAAAATTGCAATTTTATTATATTATAAAATACTGTAAAAATGTGCTGAAACGAATTTAGCATTTTTAGTAAATTTCAATTAATTTTAACCTTTTCATATGTTAAATCTATCATTGAAAGTCGGGAAATGGCTACACTGTCCGTATAAAAATATATTTCTGTATTTATGAAAAAATATAAAAAATTAAAAAAAATTAAATCTTATTAGCAGCGAAAGCTTAAATAAACATCAAAAGAATAATTAAAGTATGTGGTTCGAAAGCGCGAATACGTGAGACATTTTTTGGTAAAAAGTTTAATTTTGATGTAGGGAAAATTTATATATTTGTAATCTAGAGACTTTAAATTTTTTTCTATAAATTTTAATATAAGTAGCAAGAAGTTAAAGTCAAAATTTCATATTTCATTGAATTGTTATATTTATTATTAAATAAATAGATAAAAGGTATTCTAAATGGTCTCAGGTTATTAAATATTAAATAAAATAAAAAAAATCATGATATTATAAGGCTACTATGCAAACATATATTACTTTTCCTCAAAACAATTAGTTATAAATGGGATATTTTCGTATTATTCGTAAATTATAACCCCTAAACAAAGCCCCTTAAAAACACAATCATTTATACTGTAAATTAATTTTGTCCAATTTCTTGATAAAAATTATGACAAAAATAGCTGCTAGACATTTTATACAAAAATATTTATACAAAATTGTTAAAAAAAATCTCATTTCATTTTCTTACTTAACAATAGTAAAACAACAAAAAAAAATATATATATTTACACATATACAAATAAAAACCTTCAATTATTTATATACAATAAGAATATTATTTCATAAAATTCATGATATATAAAACAAATTTCACAAAATTTATAAAATTATTAAGCACCAATAAATCAAAATACTTTTATATTAGAATATTGACGCATTGAATTCAATAATTTTAAATAACTATGTATGTATTTCATTATTAAAGGCAAAAACCTTACACATTTTCCTACTTAATATTAAAAAATAAAATACAAATATACAACCAATCATATAAATATGTATACGACATGTATATTTTTTTTTTAAGATCATCGAATTTTGTAATATTTGTAAATACATGGGTTTTCAAATTCGTAAAAATATCCCACTGAACATTTTCTTTCAAAAAGTTATTTAAAGAATTAATCCTTTAAACCTAAATGTCTACATAATTTTCCTCTAATATAACATTAAGAACAAATTATCCATGACCATACATAAAAAAATAAAAAAAAGAATATTTTTCATTAAAGTAAAAAACCTTATACAATGTTATTTTATGCATATTAAAACACAAAAAAACTCAAATACCTTAAAAACCTCATTTGCATCTTCATAATTAACAATATTAAAACATAAGAACAATTACATGATGATTCACAAAATCTACAACTCCAACAAAACTATAAACAAAAATATTAAATTTCATTTGAATTTTTTTCGCTGACACAGCACACGTTCTCACAACTCCAATTTGGTTACTAATGTAACTTATTCACATGAAATGCTTACCTAACCACTTACATGGAAACAAAATAAACAAACATCCTATTACAATATATTAAACACTTCTATTTATCTACCTAGTAATTATCTAAAATAACTATCTATTCTGATTGATACAAATACAAATTTTGCTATTTCACATCCCTGACTTTTATAAGAAACAAAGTTACCGACTTCCCACCCCCGATAGAACATATTTTTGTATGGAACTAAAAATACTCAAATACTACGTATCCAAGTCATCAGTTTTTTATTTCATCATAATTAAAAGCTCAAAAATTAACATTAAAAACAAAAACAACTATTGCCTTCCCATTTGTCTTCCTGTTAAATTGTTTGTATGTACTTTTAACATAATTGCTATATATTATTATAAAAAATAAATACATTGGTTTATAATTTCATAAAATACATTTGGCCATTTACACAAAAATATTGTTGTATTTATTAAGAAGCTTCAATCCACTTCTATCTGTCACCAAATGTAAAAAAATCATGTAATTTATGATAAGTTCCTAAAGAATAGAATTATAAAATTTTCCTACATATCTTATAAATGTAAACGCAATGAAATGTAACATGAATTCTAAAGTTTGGATGAAATCATTAAAAAATTATGAGAATTATTAATTTCCCTACACTTCTTATACATATAAACGCCTTAAACTAGGCAATGAAATGTAACATGGATTCAAAAGTTTTGTTGAAATCATTAAAAAATTATGAGAATTGATAATTTTTCGTAAATTTCTTATACATATAAACGCCTTAAACTAGGCAATGAAATGTAACATGAATTCAAACGTTCGATTTTTGAACTTATTTTTAAAATATTTGTAAAGATGTTGGTTTTCAATTTTATAAAAATATTTCACTGAACATTTGCTTACCAAAAGTTAATTAAACAATTCTTTCAAACCTAAAGGTCTATAACACTTTCATCTAATATAATATTAAGAACAAATTATACATAACCTTACCCAACAAAATCAAACATATTTTTCATCAAAGTCAAAAACCTTTTACAAGGTTATTTTATGCATATGAAAAAAAAAATCTCAAGTTAAACTTTACACTTTACAAAAACAAAAATAACCATTTGAATAAACCAAAAATACTAAAACACTATTTATCCAAGTCATCAGTTTTTAATTTCATCACAATTAAAAGTGTAAAAAAAATTGTCTCCATATTAATTCATTTGTATGTACTTTAACATAATTACATACATATTATTATACAAAAAAAAAAACAAAAAAACAAAAAAACAAAAATACACAAATAAATTCATTGGTTTCCAATTTCATAAAATGCATTTGGCCGTTTACACAAAAAATATTGTTGTATTTAATAAAAAAATTCCCCTTTATATATTTTCAGCTGACCAAGAACGCGAACACACCTAATGTGATCGAGAACATACATATTTATACTACTGGCTCATTTTATAACAATTATAATCCTGTACTATAATTATAAGATTTTGTCTTGTTGTGCAGGGTACCAATAAATAAATAAATAAATAAATAAATAAATAAATAAATAAATAAATAAATAAATAAAAAAAAAAAACTCATATTCAAGTAACTACAGATATATTTTAAGTAATACAATTGTTTTATTCGAATATTTTCAAAAATATATATATTTTTTTGTCACATTTCGAATTCAAGTGCTCTGAGACACGTTAATGGCCTGGGGAATTTTCAATAACTTTTACATTTTTAACCCATTTTTGTGTTTTATATCTTTTTGTAACACTAGTTCTGTTTACATTACGATTCCTTTACAATGAAATGCAAAACTAATTATTTAAAGACAAAATTTTTGTGAAAACTGAAAAAATTCGTATTTTCCCCTTGTAAATGCATCTTCAAACTTCAGAGCCGTTGCGGCACCAGTTAACGTAGTCCTATTGCCGTAATTTTTTGCACGACGTATTTTTATAGCCCATAGAACAATTTTTTGGGGGGGGGGGGGGTGGTGTTGTCAAAATTCGAAACTTCGTTTTTTTTAGCACTCTAATATATATATATATTGAAACTACTTTAGTTTTTATTTTTTGCATATAGTTTTAATGCTATATGTATTAAGGAATTTATAAGCATATAACAGGTATAAAATATAATTTTGTCACTTTTTCTAAATTTTACCTTTACTACTTGATGATTATTTTTCACTCATTACAATAACTTAAAATTTTGTTGTTGTCAATTGTTGAAAATAACACTAAAAATGTTATTAAATAATAAATGTAAAAAATTACTGCTTGCTTTGTTAATTACTAAAAGGTTGATTTTCGATTTAAGAAAGAAAAAAAATACTATGATCAGCATTACTTCATTGATATAAACTGTATCATTATACTTTTGATTCCTATTTTAGATCATTTAAATGAGCGTTGTGTACCTGTAATCTCTTTCGAAATTGGTCTTAAAATTTAATTTGGACAATATTTTAAAACCTTTTATGTTAAACCTTAAATTTTGGCGGCGTTCTCTTAAAGTTATGTAAGTATATTTCATTGGTGACTACTAATTTTCTAGCAAAATATAATCTTCTTAATGTGGAAGGAAAAAAAAATTAGAGCTCAAATGTATACATATATTTTTGAAAATATATATATGTATATATATATATATATATTTTTTTTTATTATTTATTATATTTTTTACATAAAAATTTAAGACATATGAGTCACAGTTGAACGTTTAATATTGGTTAAAAATACAATAGTTTTCCGGTTTAACGAACATTCGTTTTAACAAACATCACATTTAAAGGACGGGCAATATTTGTCTATTGAGTAAGGAACAAAAAATTCATTATGTACTAGTTTAACGAATAAGTATAAAATTATTCGAAAGAAAATGAGTTTATTTTAAAAAATATTGTAAATCCTACTAAGTAATTAAAAAAAAAAATAAAATAAATGAAACGTTATTCTGTTATTTTGGCATTTTACGTTATTTTATAGAGTAAATAGTAAAAATCTTTGCAAGAAAGAGCGCTTATGCAAAAAGTATGGCTTTATAAAGCTATAGTTTATAACATTTTAAGATTAAAAATATTTTTTTGAAAAATATAAGGGATTAATTTTTGGATGCCCATAACGTAAAATTATAAAGTGAGGGTGAATGTTTAAGAATTGAGCACAAGACCTTTTCTTGATTTTAAAGACAAGGTAATTAATTATAATATGAATGTAACTTGTCGCGACCACATAAGGAAAATTTAATCATATAGATTTTATCAAGGTTGAATTTTTCTACTATAGTAGCTCTCATTTATTATGAATATCAACTACTAACAAACGCCATACTAAAAAATATATTCACTCTTTAACATTTTGTGTTCCATACTACTATAAACTGCAGCATTATTTTCATGTGGTATACTAAAAATTTTAGCGTTTGTTTACAATTTAAAGCAACATATTTATACAGTATTCAACTTGTTTGTCAAATATATTAACTACAACCTCGTGCTGCAGTGTGCTCGTAGAATTTTGGCGAAAACATATTACACACCAATCAGTGTTTTCTTTGTTATGCTGGATATTTTTCTCTATTTGAAAATTTGCGCTTTGATTTTTCTGCTATAGTAGGTAATTTAGCAGTCTTGTTTTTGAAATTTCGATGCTTTATGTATAAAATAAAACACATAAGGGTTGAAATATAACCTAATGCATATATTTATGTTGGTATGTACGTTTGTATGTATGTATTGTGTATGCTCGTAAGTATGCTTATGTTTTTTGTCTTTCACACAAGAATGTCTAACAGCAATAAAATTGTCAACAAAAAGGCTGCTAAAAATTTTACTATAGCAGCAAAATCAAAACGAAAATAAATAATACTGCGCAATATGAGTTCAACAAAATTGTGCGTGAGCAACTCTACAGAAATATATTTTACTTCGTGTGCAATGGTTTGCTTTTTCTGCTGCAAATTGCAGAGACGAGTCACAAATTTAGTAGTATAACGATGTTATAGTATGGATATTTCTAGTTGTTGTTTATTGTATAAATAAAACATTTGTATTTGTATATTGCACAGTCGTAAGTGAAAATTTTTTAGCTAGAACTGCATATTTAAACCTTGGATTTTAATTCAAGTCACTGGTTAAATATATTCATTAAATGTTCCTTTTTTGAAATATTTGTATGATATATATTTTTTAAATAGTTACTTTTAATAAAATGTATTTAAAAAAATATATTTTGTACACTTTTATTCAAATGTATGCAAAAAATTTACTTTTAGTTAGTCCCATATTTTACGAACTTTTCGGATTAACGAACAGGCCTGACAACAATTAGGTTCGTTAAATCAAAAAATTACTGATCATGAAGATTTTAATGCATGTTACTGGTTAAATATATTCATGAGATGTTCTTGTATTTTTATGATATGTGTATGTATTGTTTAAAATACTTATTTTTAATGAAATGCATTTAAAAAAACAATATTCTGTACATTTCTTACTAAATTGTATGCAAAAAAAAAAAAAAAAAAAATAATACTTTAAACTAACATTTAAATTTATTTATGATATGCTACTCAATGTATACCACTACCTTCTGAAGAATCTATATTCACGATTTCACACTCTCTTCTACTAAATTATTTTGGAAGCGTATTCTTCATAAATATTGTTATAAAATCTGTGATATTTACTTTTTTATATTTTATGATATCTACATTTGTAAGTGGTATATTCGGTAGGCGTTTTAATATTTGTTTGAGTTATGACAAAATTATACATAAGCCTTCTTGTATGGTTAAAGGAAAAAAGGGTTTTTCCCATAGCAGTTGCAGTATTGAAATAAGTGGTATAAAACCATCTGTTCTAAGTACTTAGTGAGATAATACGTGGAATACTAACCTTTTCCCCAGTTAAAATATCTATCAACTACTTTATTGACAATTTTTACAACATCTTGCATATCTTTGGGATTTTCTTGCCTTTGTTGTTTTGCTAAAATTTTCTTATAAACAAAAAATAGTAGTTGTTATTGGAATTTTTCTTCGAAACGCTTGATAGATGTTTTTTCTTCAAAGAACACACATTGGGTTCTTATTATTATATTTTTACTATTTATGATGATTTAACACAATATTTCCAAACTTCCTCAATGCCTTTTATTTGTTGATGACTTCAAATTATTCTCAAATATGTCTAAGGTAAATGATTGTAAAATATTATAGTTTGATCTCCATTCTATAAGAAGTAATCTGAACGTATAGAACATAATAAAATACTTTTTACAATCATAATTTTTAAAAAATTGTCATGATGTAACATGTTCAGAATTAAATGATAATGTTATTTTGTATAATCCATCTAAAGCCTCTACAAACCATATTTTTAATGATGTTTTTCATAGAGCAAACTATGATATAATTAAGCCAAAGTTTTAAAAAAGTATCAATTTTGTTATGATTATGAATGTAATTCTGGCATAGCTCCTTATTCAGTTAGCATAGTCATAACACAGATTAATTAAATTAATAGTAAGTATATTTAATAGTAAGTATATCTCAATAATCTGTAGATGAAACGAAATATGTATATCAATTAAATTAAATAAAAGATTTTTATTATACAACTTTTTTCGCTTTTGAGGCCCACACAGATTTTAGTTTTTGCATTCATAGTAATTGAAACTATATATGCACTTGATTTTGACCAATATTACTATCATTTCATAAAATTTTGTCCCAATCTCGTTCAGTTAATATTTTATCCGCTTAATTACAATGCGAATATGTTATATCACGATCATTACATATGCCATTGATAGATAAATGCCTCCTCAACTCTAGCTAAACCCTTTTTTTTATTTTTAATACTCTTTCATATATTTTATACAAGTGAATATAATAATATTTTTTGATATGCCATAATCTCGATAAAATGTACAAATATTTCCCAGCAAAAACTTCCATAGTCAAATAATGAGTTAAAATGTTATTATAACAACGCTACACTACTTGCACTTTAGCAACTTAATTCATTATTTTTACACGGTGATGTCATCAGAGGCAATTAATTACTATATATACATCTAAATAGGGTCTTATATCCCTGCCAACATTTTCTATCCAAAATTTAACTAAAGAGTAACCTCAAGTTGTTAGATATAGCAGAATATGATATCATTTTCTTATCCAAGAAGTGTCACCGTTCGGGAAGAAGTGTGCAGCAGTTCTTATACTTTTTTAGTATACTATTAAGAGCTTTATTTGGGTGTCGAATTAGAATTATTTTTAGTGATGAATTTGGATACTTTTTTTGGCAAAATTCTAACAAAATATTCTATGCAAATTATTACTAAAAAGTAGAAAAAATATATATAATTTTCCTATCCAAGAAGTGTCACAGTTCGGGAAGAAGTGTGCAGCAGTTCTTATACTTTATTTATGATACTATTAAGTGCTTTATTTGAGTGTCGAATTAGAATCAATTTTAGTGGTAAATTTGGATACTTTTTTTTTGTATATCCAAATTTTAATTAAATAGTAAAAAAATATGTATAATTTTCTTATCAAAGAATAATACTTTTTGGATGACACAATTTAGTATATTTTTTGGGCATCGAAATGGTATCATTTATGAGAAAAAAATGTAACATAATTTTATTTTTACTTAAATTTATTTCCATTTTGCGAAAATTTCCTTAAACTTTATGGCTTTCAAAGTAAGACGTCAACTAAATACCACCGCTTTTTCACATTTTTCGAAAAATCGAAATTAATGTTATTTGTTTTTCTAAAATTGTTTACAATCAAAAAAATAACGTTTAAAGAATACAAACGGGAAACAGTTTTTGCTAACTTTATATATATCCAAAAACTATCTTTTAAATGACTTTTTCGACATTTCAGTTAGTAACAGAATGCATTATAAATAGATCAAAAGTCGAAATTAATGCAATTTGTTTTTGTAAATTTCTTTACTATCCATAAAATAACATCTTCAGAGCACTAATGGGAGACAGTTTTTGGTAACATTATATATATCCAAAAACTAACTTTTAAGTGACTTTTTCAACATTTAGTTAGTACGAAAAATGTCTAATAAATATATCAAAAATCGAAATTAATGTAATTTGTTTTTGTAAATTTGCTTACTATCCAAAAAGTGACATCTTAAGAGCACTAAAATGAGTCATATTTCTGATAGTGGATATAACTATCACCCAATTGCTGGCAGGGATAATTTATTATTCTAATATAAATATATATTTATAAACCGAACAGTTAAACAGCTAGTTACATGTAATGTAGAGAAAAGTTAACTCTTGGCATAAACTACTTTTAGGTATTGCAGACGGTGTTGGCGTTGCGTTAAAAAGTATGTCGATCGGTAACTATGTGTTACTAAGTTTTTGCTGGATTTCTCTAAGAAATATAGGATTTTTTACTAATAGAAATACAAAACGTCGTCATAACATTTGATTAACAAATATAAAAAGAGAACCATTGTTTTTTTTTTTCCTTTGAATTGTGAAAAGAGTAGTTTCTTCGAATGGTAGTGTTAACCACTCGAATATCATATTTGATGATGTGAAAACCAAGTTCATGATAATGCCAATGTGATAATAATGTTTAATCAAGATCAAAACATGTATACAATGATCATGGTGATGCCGATATGCTTTTGATCAATTTTATGATATATGTTGAGAATGTTGGCGATATAAATTTCGAATCTTAGTAAAAAACAAGGATGACATGAACAGTTACCTTTTCCTTTTGACCTTTTCGATATTTTTATTCAATTTTAAAAAATCTAATATTAAATTTTTTCTGACAATTATGAAGGAGAAAGAGAAAGAAAGAGGTAAAAAATAGGCATTATAGAAAAAGAGGTACAAAGAAGATGAACAAGGAATAAAAGAAATGAAGAAAAAAATAGAAGAGAGTAAAATTAAGAGGAGAATAGGAAAGAAGAAAATGAAAAAAACAGAAGGAGGATGTAGAAAATTAAATAGGAAAAGAAAAAGAGATGGGAAAAAGTAGAAAGAAAATGGAGCGAGAGGAAGAAAAATTGAGGAGAGATGAAAATAAAAGAATAAAAAGATAAAACATAGGAAAGAAAAAAAAGATGAAGGGTGATAGAGTTAAGGAGAAAAAACAAAGGAGGAAAAAGGGAGAGAAACCAAAGAAATGAAAAAAAAGGTGAAGGTTAAAAAGATGGGAAATAGAAATAAACGTTGGGAATAGAAAAAAGGATTACAAAAAGAGAAAGAAGAAGATTATCAAAAAAAAAAAAAAAAAAAAAACAATATGTAATGAGAAGAAACAAAGACGAGAAAAGTAAATGGGGAAATAAGGGATGGGAGAATGGAAAGCATGAGAAGGAAAATAATAAAGATCGGAAAAGTAATGAAAAAAAAAGAATAAAAAAAAGAGAAATGGAAAAAGGGGAAGAAAAAAGGAGAAAGAGAAAATAAAAACGTAAAAAGAAAAAAAGAGAAGTGGAAACAGTAGAAAAGGAGAAGAAAGAGAAAAACGGAAACGAATTCAGCGGATTTCGAGAAAAACCCATTTTTATGTAATATTTTGGCAAATCAGCCATTTTATTACATTGTTGTGTATTTTAAATGGAACTTTTTTAAAATTTTATAATCCACATAATTCTAAATATTGTGGATTCTAAATTGTTGTCAAAATTCGAAACTTCGTATTTTTTAGCACTCTAATATATACAGTTAGGGACAAAACTATTTGTACACCCATGCATTTCGTATATCTTCAATAATTTATAAATATTATATGTAGTTTTAATTCAGGTCCATTTTTATTGAATTATTTGATAAAAAATAAATTAATATATAACACATTGTTAAAAAAAAGTACAATTTAAGTAAAAATCTTTGGGACAAAAGTATTTGTACATCAGTACTTTGTACAATTATTTGTACGTTTGACTCTTGTATGATGATTTTTTTAAATACCGTTATATTTTCTTCGTTAATCGAGTTTTATTTTACAAAATAAGAAGTTGGTTTTAACGTTTTGAATAATAAGCACATGAAAAATGGGAAAGCGAAAAGAGTTGAGTTTGGATATTAAAAATTTAATTATTGATGAACATAAAAAAGGAAAATCTCTCCGGAATATAAGTAATTTAGTAAATTTGCAACATTCCACAGTAAGCAAGTATAAACAGCGGATCTGTTGAAAATGTGCGTGAAGGTATACAAATAGTTTTGTCCCTAACTGTATATATATATATATATATAGATACATATATATTGAAACTACTTTAGTTTTTATTTTTTGCATATAGTTTTACTGCTATATGTATTAAGGAATTTATAAGCATATAACAGGTATAAAATATTACTACTTGATGATTATTTTTCACTCATTACAATAACTTAAAATTTTGTTGTTGTCAAATGTTGAAAATAACACTAAAAATGTTATTAAATAATAAATGTAAAAAATTACTGCTTGCTTTGTTAATTACTAAAAGGTTGATTTTCAATTTAAGAAAGAAAAAAAATACTATTATCAGCATTACTTCATTGATATAAACTGTATCATTCTACTTTTGATTCCTATTTTAGATCATTTAAATGAGCGTTGTGTACCTGTAATCTCTTTCGAAATTGGTCTTAAAATTTAATTTGGACAATATTTTAAAACCTTTTATGTTAAACCTTAAATTTTGGCGGCGTTCTCTTAAAGTTATGTAAGTATATTTCATTGGTGACTACTAATTTTCTAGCAAAATATAATCTTCTTAATGTGGAAGGAAAAAAAATTCAAAGCTCAAATGTATACATATATTTTTGAAAATATATATACGTATTTATATACATATATTTTTTTTTATTATTTATTATATTTTTTACATAAAAATTTAAGACATATGAGTCACAGTTGAAAGTTTAATATTGGTTACCAAATACAATAGTTTTCCGGTTTATTGAGTAAGGAACAAAAAATTCATTATGTACTAGTTTAACGAATAAATAAGTATAAAATTATTCGAAAGAAAATGAGTTTATTTTAAAAAATATTGTAAATCCTACTAAGTAAGTAAAATAATAAATAAAACTTTATTCTGTTATTTTGGCATTTTACGTTATTTTATAGAGTAAATAGTAAAAATCTTTGCAAGAAAGAGCGTTTATGCAAAAAGTGTGGCTTTATAAAGCTATAGTTTATAACATTTTAAGATTAAAAATATTTTTTTGAAAAATATAAGGGATTAATTTTTGGATGCCCATAACGTAAAATTATAAAGTGAGGGTGAATATTTAAGAATTGAGCACAAGACCTTTTCTTGATTTTAAAGACAAGGTAATAAATTATAATATGAATGTAACTTGTGGCGACCACATAAGGAAAAATTAATCATATAGATTTTATCAAGGTTGAATTTTTCTACTATAGTAGCTCTCATTTATTATGAATATCAACTACTAACAAACGCCATACTAAAAAATATATTCACTCTTTAACATTTTGTGTTTCATACTACTATAAACTGCAGTATTATTTTCATGTGGTATACTAAAAATTTTAGCGTTTGTTTACAATTTAAGCCCAAATTACAATTTCATTTAGCCCTGTTTCCAAATTCACTGCGCTGCATTTAGATTGAGAGCGAGACAAAGAGAGTGAGCAAATAAATGATAGGATAAAATACACAAGTAGAATAAAGCTGGTGGTTGAAAATTGTGGCTGCCTACATTGAATTGTAATTATAACGGCAGCATCATGTTGTACTGACAGTGAACAGCTGATAATTTTTGCTGACTACGCGTAATTGTAATTTGGGCTTTACTTTACTTAAAAAAAAACTATATTTTGTACACTTTTATTCAAATGTATGCAAAAAATTTACTTTTAGTTAGTCCCATATTTTACGAACTTTTCGGATTAACGAACAGGCCTGACAACAATTAGGTTCGTTAAATCAAAAAATTACTGCTCGTGAAGATTTTAATGCATGTTACTGGTTAAATATATTCATGAGATGTTCCTGTATTTTTATGATATGTGTATGTATTGTTTAAAATACTTATTTTTAATTTAAAAAAACAATATTCTGTACATTTCTTACTAAATTGTATGCAAAAAAAAAAAGAAAAATACTTTAAACTAACATTTAGATTTATTTATGATATGCTACTCAATGTATACCACTACCTTCTGAAGAATCTATATTCACGATTTCACACTCTCTTCTACTAAATTGTTTTGGAAGCGTATTCTTCATAAATATTGTTATAAAATCTGTGATATTTACTTTTTTATATTTTATGATATCTACATTTGTAAGTGGTATATTCGGTAAGCGTTTTAATATTTGTTTGAGTTATGACAAAATTATACATAAGCCTTCTTGTATGGTTAAAGGAAAGGGTTTTTCCCATAGCAGTTGCAGTATTGGAATAAGTGGTATAAAACCATCTGTTCTAAGTACTTAGTGAGATAATACGTGGAATACTAACCTTTTCCCCAGTTAAAATATCTATCAACTACTTTATTGACAATTTTTACAACATCTTGCATATCTTTGGGATTTTCTTGCCTTTGCTGTTTTCATTAAAATTTTCTTATAAACAAAAAATAGTAGTTGTTATTGGAATTTTTCTTCGAAACGCTTGATTGATGTTTTTTTTTTCAAAGAACACACATTGGGTTCTTATTATTATATTTTTACTATTTATGATGATTTAACACAATATTTCCAAACTTCCTCAATGCCTTTTATTTGTTGATGACTTCAAATTATTCTCAAATATGTCTAAGGTAAATGATTGTAAAATATTATAGTTCGATCTCCAGTAGTTTGATCTCCATTCTATAAGAAGTAATCTGAACGTATAGAACATAATAAAATACTTTTTACAATCATAATTTTTAAAAAATTGTCATGATGGTCTTCAAATATTATATGAATCTTATTGTTGGATCATGTTTGTTTATAATATTTATTATAAAGTCTAGTAACATGTTCAGAATTAAATGATAATGTTATTTTGTATAATCCATATAAAGCCTCTACAAACCATATTTTTAATGATGTTTTTCATAGAGCAAACTATGATATAATTAAGCCAAAGTTTTAAAAAAGTATCAATTTTGTTATGATTATGAATGTAATTCTGGCATAGCTCCTTATTCAGTTAGCATAGTCATAACACAGATTAATTAAATTAATAGTAAGTATATTTAATAGTAAGTATATCTCAATAATCTGTAGATGAAACGAAATATGTATATCAATTAAATTAAATAAAAGATTTTTATTATACAACTTTTTTCGCTTTTGAGGCCCACACAGATTTTAGTTTTTGCATTCATAGTAATTGAAACTATATATGCACTTGATTTTGACCAATATTACTATCATTTCATAAAATTTTGTCCCAATCTCGTTCAGTTAATATTTTATCCGCTTAATTACAATGCGAATATGTTATATCACGATCATTACATATGCCATTGATAGATAAATGCCTCCTCAACTCTAGCTAAACCCTTTTTTTTATTTTTAATACTCTTTCATATCTTTTATACAAGTGAATATAATAATATTTTTTGATATGCCATAATCTCGATAAAATGTACAAATATTTCCCAGCAAAAACTTCCATAGTCAAATAATAAGTTAAAATGTTATTATAACAACGCTACACTACTTGCACTTTAGCAACTTAATTCATTATTTTTACACGGTGATGTCATCAGAGGCAATTAATTACTATATATACATCTAAATAGGGTCTTATATCCCTGCCAACATTTTCTATCCAAAATTTAACTAAAGAGTAACCTCAAGTTGTTAGATATAGCAGAATATGATATCATTTTCTTATCCAAGAAGTGTCACCGTTCGGGAAGAAGTGTGCAGCAGTTCTTATACTTTTTTAGTATACTATTAAGAGCTTTATTTGGGTGTCGAATTAGAATTATTTTTAGTGATGAATTTGGATACTTTTTTTGTCAAAATTCTAACAAAATATTCTATGCAAATTATTACTAAAAAGTAGAAAAAATATATATAATTTTCCTATCCAAGAAGTGTCACAGTTCGGGAAGAAGTGTGCAGCAGTTCTTATACTTTATTTATGATACTATTAAGTGCTTTATTTGAGTGTCGAATTAGAGTCAATTTTAGTGGTAAATTTGGATACTTTTTTTTTGTATATCCAAATTTTAATTAAATAGTAAAAAAATATGTATAATTTTCTTATCAAAGAATAATACTTTTTGGATGACACAATTTAGTATATTTTTTGGGCATCGAAATGGTATCATTTATGAGGAAAAAATGTAACATAATTTTATTTTTACTTAAATTTATTTCCATTTTGCGAAAATTTCCTTAAACTTTATGGCTTTCAAAGTAAGACGTCAACTAAATACCACCGCTTTTTCACATTTTTCGAAAAATCGAAATTAATGTTATTTGTTTTTCTAAAATTGTTTACAATCAAAAAAATAACGTTTAAATAATACAAACGGGAAACAGTTTTTGCTAACTTTATATATATCCAAAAACTATCTTTTAAATGACTTTTTCGACATTTCAGTTAGTAACAGAATGCATTATAAATAGATCAAAAGTCGAAATTAATGCAATTTGTTTTTGTAAATTTCTTTACTATCCATAAAATAACATCTTCAGAGCACTAATGGGAGACAGTTTTTGGTAACATTATATATATCCAAAAACTAACTTTTAAGTGACTTTTTCAACATTTAGTTAGTACGAAAAATGTCTAATAAATATATCAAAAATCGAAATTAATGTAATTTGTTTTTGTAAATTTGCTTACTATCCAAAAAGTGACATCTTAAGAGCACTAAAATGAGTCATATTTCTGATAGTGGATATAACTATCACCCAATTGCTGGCAGGGATAATTTATTATTCTAATATAAATATATATTTATAAACCGAACAGTTAAACAGCTAGTTACATGTAATGTAGAGAAAAGTTAACTCTTGGCATAAACTACTTTTAGGTATTGCAGACGGTGTTGGCGTTGCGTTAAAAAGTATGTCGATCGGTAACTATGTGTTACTAAGTTTTTGCTGGATTTCTCTAAGAAATATAGGATTTTTTACTAATAGAAATACAAAACGTCGTCATAACATTTGATTAACAAATATAAAAAGAGAACCATTGTTTTTTTTTTTCCTTTGAATTGTGAAAAGAGTAGTTTCTTCGAATGGTAGTGTTAACCACTCGAATATCATATTTGATGATGTGAAAACCAAGTTCATGATAATGCCAATGTGATAATAATGTTTAATCAAGATCAAAACATGTATACAATGATCATGGTGATGCCGATATGCTTTTGATCAATTTTATGATATATGTTGAGAATGTTGGCGATATAAATTTCGAATCTTAGTAAAAAACAAGGATGACATGAACAGTTACCTTTTCCTTTTGACCTTTTCGATATTTTTATTCAATTTTAAAAAATCTAATATTAAATTTTTTCTGACAATTATGAAGGAGAAAGAGAAAGAAAGAGGTAAAAAATAGGCATTATAGAAAAAGAGGTACAAAGAAGATGAACAAGGAATAAAAGAAATGAAGAAAAAAATAGAAGAGAGTAAAATTAAGAGGAGAATAGGAAAGAAGAAAATGAAAAAAACAGAAGGAGGATGTAGAAAATTAAATAGGAAAAGAAAAAGAGATGGGAAAAAGTAGAAAGAAAATGGAGCGAGAGGAAGAAAAATTGAGGAGAGATGAAAATAAAAGAATAAAAAGATAAAACATAGGAAAGAAAAAAAAGATGAAGGGTGATAGAGTTAAGGAGAAAAAACAAAGGAGGAAAAAGGGAGAGAAACCAAAGAAATGAAAAAAAAGGTGAAGGTTAAAAAGATGGGAAATAGAAATAAACGTTGGGAATAGAAAAAAGGATTACAAAAAGAGAAAGAAGAAGATTATCAAAAAAAAAAAAAAAAAAAAAACAATATGTAATGAGAAGAAACAAAGACGAGAAAAGTAAATGGGGAAATAAGGGATGGGAGAATGGAAAGCATGAGAAGGAAAATAATAAAGATCGGAAAAGTAATGAAAAAAAAAAGAATAAAAAAAAGAGAAATGGAAAAAGGGGAAGAAAAAAGGAGAAAGAGAAAATAAAAACGTAAAAAGAAAAAAAGAGAAGTGGAAACAGTAGAAAAGGAGAAGAAAGAGAAAAACGGAAACGAATTCAGCGGATTTCGAGAAAAACCCATTTTTATGTAATATTTTGGCAAATCAGCCATTTTATTACATTGTTGTGTATTTTAAATGGAACTTTTTTAAAATTTTATAATCCACATAATTCTAAATATTGTGGATTCTAAATTGTTGTCAAAATTCGAAACTTCGTATTTTTTAGCACTCTAATATATACAGTTAGGGACAAAACTATTTGTACACCCATGCATTTCGTATATCTTCAATAATTTATAAATATTATATGTAGTTTTAATTCAGGTCCATTTTTATTGAATTATTTGATAAAAAATAAATTAATATATAACACATTGTTAAAAAAAAGTACAATTTAAGTAAAAATCTTTGGGACAAAAGTATTTGTACATCAGTACTTTGTACAATTATTTGTACGTTTGACTCTTGTATGATGATTTTTTTAAATACCGTTATATTTTCTTCGTTAATCGAGTTTTATTTTACAAAATAAGAAGTTGGTTTTAACGTTTTGAATAATAAGCACATGAAAAATGGGAAAGCGAAAAGAGTTGAGTTTGG
Organism: Protophormia terraenovae; assembly: GCA_951394005.1. Taxonomy (NCBI): domain Eukaryota; kingdom Metazoa; phylum Arthropoda; class Insecta; order Diptera; family Calliphoridae; genus Protophormia; species Protophormia terraenovae. Next base: position 58,872,235 of record OX596074.1, on the reverse strand, counting down.
ATATTAAAAATTTAATTATTGATGAACATAAAAAAGGAAAATCTCTCCGGAATATAAGTAATTTAGTAAATTTGCAACATTCCACAGTACAATACATTGTAAGCAAGTATAAACAGCGGATCTGTTGAAAATGTGCGTGAAGGTATACAAATAGTTTTGTCCCTAACTGTATATATATATATATATATAGATACATATATATTGAAACTACTTTAGTTTTTATTTTTTGCATATAGTTTTACTGCTATATGTATTAAGGAATTTATAAGCATATAACAGGTATAAAATATTACTACTTGATGATTATTTTTCACTCATTACAATAACTTAAAATTTTGTTGTTGTCAAATGTTGAAAATAACACTAAAAATGTTATTAAATAATAAATGTAAAAAATTACTGCTTGCTTTGTTAATTACTAAAAGGTTGATTTTCAATTTAAGAAAGAAAAAAAATACTATTATCAGCATTACTTCATTGATATAAACTGTATCATTCTACTTTTGATTCCTATTTTAGATCATTTAAATGAGCGTTGTGTACCTGTAATCTCTTTCGAAATTGGTCTTAAAATTTAATTTGGACAATATTTTAAAACCTTTTATGTTAAACCTTAAATTTTGGCGGCGTTCTCTTAAAGTTATGTAAGTATATTTCATTGGTGACTACTAATTTTCTAGCAAAATATAATCTTCTTAATGTGGAAGGAAAAAAAATTCAAAGCTCAAATGTATACATATATTTTTGAAAATATATATACGTATTTATATACATATATTTTTTTTTATTATTTATTATATTTTTTACATAAAAATTTAAGACATATGAGTCACAGTTGAAAGTTTAATATTGGTTACCAAATACAATAGTTTTCCGGTTTATTGAGTAAGGAACAAAAAATTCATTATGTACTAGTTTAACGAATAAATAAGTATAAAATTATTCGAAAGAAAATGAGTTTATTTTAAAAAATATTGTAAATCCTACTAAGTAAGTAAAATAATAAATAAAACTTTATTCTGTTATTTTGGCATTTTACGTTATTTTATAGAGTAAATAGTAAAAATCTTTGCAAGAAAGAGCGTTTATGCAAAAAGTGTGGCTTTATAAAGCTATAGTTTATAACATTTTAAGATTAAAAATATTTTTTTGAAAAATATAAGGGATTAATTTTTGGATGCCCATAACGTAAAATTATAAAGTGAGGGTGAATATTTAAGAATTGAGCACAAGACCTTTTCTTGATTTTAAAGACAAGGTAATAAATTATAATATGAATGTAACTTGTGGCGACCACATAAGGAAAAATTAATCATATAGATTTTATCAAGGTTGAATTTTTCTACTATAGTAGCTCTCATTTATTATGAATATCAACTACTAACAAACGCCATACTAAAAAATATATTCACTCTTTAACATTTTGTGTTTCATACTACTATAAACTGCAGTATTATTTTCATGTGGTATACTAAAAATTTTAGCGTTTGTTTACAATTTAAGCCCAAATTACAATTTCATTTAGCCCTGTTTCCAAATTCACTGCGCTGCATTTAGATTGAGAGCGAGACAAAGAGAGTGAGCAAATAAATGATAGGATAAAATACACAAGTAGAATAAAGCTGGTGGTTGAAAATTGTGGCTGCCTACATTGAATTGTAATTATAACGGCAGCATCATGTTGTACTGACAGTGAACAGCTGATAATTTTTGCTGACTACGCGTAATTGTAATTTGGGCTTTACTTTACTTAAAAAAAACTATATTTTGTACACTTTTATTCAAATGTATGCAAAAAATTTACTTTTAGTTAGTCCCATATTTTACGAACTTTTCGGATTAACGAACAGGCCTGACAACAATTAGGTTCGTTAAATCAAAAAATTACTGCTCGTGAAGATTTTAATGCATGTTACTGGTTAAATACATTCATGAGATGTTCCTGTATTTTTATGATATGTGTATGTATTGTTTAAAATACTTATTTTTAATTTAAAAAAACAATATTCTGTACATTTCTTACTAAATTGTATGCAAAAAAAAAAAAAAAAAAATACTTTAAACTAACATTTAGATTTATTTATGATATGCTACTCAATGTATACCACTACCTTCTGAAGAATCTATATTCACGATTTCACACTCTCTTCTACTAAATTGTTTTGGAAGCGTATTCTTCATAAATATTGTTATAAAATCTGTGATATTTACTTTTTTATATTTTATGATATCTACATTTGTAAGTGGTATATTCGGTAAGCGTTTTAATATTTGTTTGAGTTATGACAAAATTATACATAAGCCTTCTTGTATGGTTAAAGGAAAGGGTTTTTCCCATAGCAGTTGCAGTATTGGAATAAGTGGTATAAAACCATCTGTTCTAAGTACTTAGTGAGATAATACGTGGAATACTAACCTTTTCCCCAGTTAAAATATCTATCAACTACTTTATTGACAATTTTTACAACATCTTGCATATCTTTGGGATTTTCTTGCCTTTGCTGTTTTCATTAAAATTTTCTTATAAACAAAAAATAGTAGTTGTTATTGGAATTTTTCTTCGAAACGCTTGATTGATGTTTTTTTTTTCAAAGAACACACATTGGGTTCTTATTATTATATTTTTACTATTTATGATGATTTAACACAATATTTCCAAACTTCCTCAATGCCTTTTATTTGTTGATGACTTCAAATTATTCTCAAATATGTCTAAGGTAAATGATTATAAAATTTTATAGTTTGATCTCCAATAGTTTGATCTCCATTCTATAAGAAGTAATCTGAACGTATAGAACATAATAAAATACTTTTTACAATCATAATTTTTAAAAAATTGTCATGATGGTCTTCAAATATTATATGAATCTTATTGTTGGATCATGTTTGTTTATAATATTTATTATAAAGTCTAGTAACATGTTCCGAATTAAATGATAATGTTATTTTGTATAATCCATATAAAGCCTCTACAAACCATATTTTTAATGATGTTTTTCATAGAGCAAACTATGATATAATTAAGCCAAAGTTTTAAAAAAAGTATCAATTTTGTTATGATTATGAATGTAATTCTGGCATAGCTCCTTATTCAGTTAGCATTGTCATAACACAGATTAATTAAATTAATAGTAAGTATATTTAATAGTAAGTATATCTCAATAATCTGTAGATGAAACGAAATATGTATATCAATTAAATTAAATAAAAGATTTTTATTATACAACTTTTTTCGCTTTTGAGGCCCACACAGATTTTAGTTTTTGCATTCATAGTAATTTAAACTATATATGCACATGATTTTGACCAATATTACTATCATTTCAAAAAATTTTGTCCCAGTCTCGTTCAGTTAATATTTTATCCGCTTAATTACAATGCGAATATGTTATATCACGATCATTACATATGCCATTGATAGATAAATGCCTCCTCAACTCTAGCTAAACCCTTTTTTTATTTTTACTACTCTTTCATATCTTTTATACAAGTGAATATAATAATATTTTTTGATATGCCATAATCTCGATAAAATGTACAAATATTTCCCAGCAAAAACTTCCATAGTCAAATAATGAGTTAAATTGTTATTATAACAACGCTAACACTACTTGCACTTTAGCAACTTAATTCATTATTTTTACACGGTGATGTCATCTGTTTAGTTCTCATACAAACAGACGTATTTTTTGTTCGCTCCGCGATTTGTTATTAATTAATCGTGTAATAGTGAAAAGTTTATTTAAAACAATAAGCGATTGGACGTTATAAATATTATTTTGCTAGGGCAGCATATATTGCATTAAAAAGAAAAAAAAAAAAAAAACAAATAAACAAATTGTGTAAACAAATAAACAAAAGAAAAAAAATTGGGATATAAAAGTGTTATAATAACCTGTTATAATTATTTTAAAAGAGTCTATGAGTTCTCAAGATGAGAGACGACTCAGTTTAAACGGCAGAAGTGCTTATATATTTCTCAACATGGAGAGTGTTAAAAACAAAAACATTTATAATTCAGAATATAACAAAAATTATTTAACCGCGAAACCACTTGAGAGAGCTCGCTCTTGTTCCCCCGTAATTAATTTACATGAAAAAAAAAATACACAAGAAATTCTACAAACAAAAAATTGTTTAGAATAAAGCATAAAAGAAAACATGCAAAATCCAATTACAACAACAACTACACCAACTTTAGTAACAACACAACTTTCTACTGTTAATACACAAACTTGTAATCCACTAACAACAATGTCTAGTGAGAGTTTAAGTGTCATTAACACTAGCAATTCCTTAAAAGGCAAAGATGGTACGCAGAAAGGAGCTATTCCAAAACAGTAAGTATATCTAAACCATTAGTTCCAACTGGTATGCTTAGGTATCTAAATATTAATAAGAGAAATTTAAGTCCCCAAAAGGGGGTGACTTCTGCAAAGAAACAAAAAGTAAATGATAACCCCTTGGGTAGCAACCGTTTTGCTCTCTAGAGTGATGATGTGAACAATCATCAAGAAAAAGAAGATGGTACTATTCAAAAATCATCAAAGCCACCGCCAATATATCTTCGCGAGCCAAGCTCCAACAGATTAGTAAAAACATTAATTGATCTTATCGGAAAAGATAATTTTCATATTGTTCCCATTAGAAAAGGCGGTGTGCAAGACGAAAATCGTTATATACACTGAGGATTGTTACAGGAAAATCTCTCATTACCTAAATGAATGTAAGAAAAATTTCTACACTTATCAATTGAAAAGTAGTAAAGGGTTGATAGTGGTAATTAAAGGTATAGAGTCCAGTGTGGAGCCAAATGAAATCAAGGAGGCCCTAGAAGAGTTGGGCTATCAAATAAGAGTAGTAGTAAATATTATTAATAGGGATAAGATCCCCCAGCCAATGTTCAGAGTTGAATTAGAACCAGATGAAAGGAAGTTTAGAAGAAATGAGACTCATCCTATATACTCTCTGCGATATCTATTGAACCGTAGAGTAAATATAGAGGAACCTCTTAAAAGGAAGGGACCTGTCCAATGTGGCAATTGTCAAGAATTTGGACACACTAAAAACTATTGTACTTTGCGTACTGTATGTGTTGCATGTGGAGATCTGCATACTTCATCACAATGTGATATTTTAACGAAAGGTCTCAAAAGAAAATGTGGAAACTGCGGTGGCGAGCATTCAGCCAACTATCGCGGATGTCCAGTATACAAGGAATTAATGAAGAGATTAAGGGAGAACCAAAAGATAAGAAGAGGTGATGTCGTACAAACATCAGCTATAAATACCATTAACAATCCCATTAATTCTGGAATTAGTGTTAATGAGGGTACGGCTTCAGTAAAGTAAAATTTACGATCAAGCAAGTTCATTTATACCTAATAATGGCTCATATGCCAGCGTTTTAAAAACAGGTTTTAAACAACCTAACATACCCCAAAATTCGGGAGGGTTAGAAACTTTTATGCAATCTCTTACGCAGACAATAACCTCTCTTAATCAAAATATGACAAATTTTATGTCTCTTAACGAGAAAATGAGTTATTTGCGAATATGCTTCTGAAATGCAAATGGTCTAAACCAACATAAATATGAGATATCTCACTTCATGCAGAAACAAAATATTGATGTGATGCTGGTCTCAGAGACTCATCTCACCAATAGATATAATTTTTATATTTCAGGTTACATATTTCATTGCACAAATCATCCGGACGGTAAAGCACATGGTGATACCGGTAAAGCACAGAAGACGGATAAAACATTATGCACTAGATGAATTCTCAAAAGATTATTTGCAGGCAACATCTATTCATCTTGAATGTTTTTCTGGTAATTTGACATTAAGTTCAATTTATTCCCCCCCACGATTTTCGATGACCAAGGAAAAATTTGAAGAATTCTTTAGCACGCTAGGAGATCGTTTTCTGGCATGTGGTGATTATAATGCTAAGCACACTTACTGGGGTTCCAGGTTAATGAATCCCAGAGGTAAACAGCTATACAAGATTCTAGTTGATCGCAAAAATGGCATGGATTTCGTGTCGCCAGGGCAACCAACGTACTGGCCTGCTGATCCTAGAAAAATTCCTGATCTTATAGATTTTGCCAAATCTAAGAATATTAATCGAAATTCTGTTACTACTGAAGTATCATACGATTTATCTTCTGACCACTCTTCAATAATAGTTACGTATTATGGGGCGATGAATATACCTAAATACCCTACAAATACTTTATATAGGACGAATTGGTTGAAATATAGAAAATACGTCAGCAGTCATATTCACACTGAGCCTTATCTAGAGTGTGAGGAAGATATAAATGAATTTGCAAACGACTTTACGTCGTTAATTGCTTCAGATTTGGAACATTCTAAGATTCCAGTTTATAAGAAAAGCTATATGCCTATTTCCAATTCGGATTTTGAAAAACTGCTTTTTGAAAAGAGAAAACTTAGAAGAGAATGGCAACAAACTAGATCACCAGCTGCAAAGCTGAGGCTGTCCGTTGCAAGCAAAAAACTAAGAAGAGCCCTTCAAATAGAAGAGGATCACCGAGACAATAGTTACATTACATTGAAAGTTTGACGAATAATAAATTCACTAACTTTTCCCTATGGAAGGCAGCTAAAAGTATTAAGCCACCGGTAGAGGCACAAAGTCCTTTAAGGAAAGCTGATGGTACCTGGGCTCGTAGTGCAGAAGAGAAGGCCAACTTATTTGCACATCATCTAAGTACAGTCTTTCAACCAAACCCCTCAACCAATGATTTTGTTTTGGGAGAGACAAATGATATTGCATTAAGATTTGGAAAACTTCTCAGATTATAATGATACCAAAGCCAGGAAAGGATTTAACCGTACCATCATCCTACAGACCTATTAGTCTCCTTTCTTGTTTGTCAAAGCTTTTTGAAAAAGCTTAGATGTACCCCATAAAGATTTAGATGTACCGCTTGTCAGGAACGAGTTCAGCAAATTTAAGGCAAAATATATAGCAAAATTGCATAGTCATACAAACCCACGTGCAAGACAACTAGCTGAAGCCCGAACACATTCAAGGCTTCGCAGAAATGATCTACCACCCCGCTAATAGGAGGGTCAATTTATGTCATCTTCGCTCTCGATAGAGAGTAATTAGATTTAGCTTTATATTTAAGATTTATATACTTATTGTAAGGCCTAAAAGGCAGATCCAATAAATTAATAAAACGTAAAAAAAAAAAAAAAAAAATACTATATATACATCTAAATAGGGTCTTATATATTTTATTATTCTAATATAAATGTATATTTATAAACCGAACAGTTAAACAGCTAGTTACATGTAATGCAGAGAAAAGTTAACTATTGGCATAAACTACTTTTAGGTATTGTAGACGGTGTTGGCGTTGCGTTAAAAAGTATGTCGATCGGTAACTATGTGTTACTAAGTTTTTGCTTGATTTTTCTAAGAAATATAGGATTTTTTACTAATAGGAATACAAAACGTCGTCATAACATTTGATTAACAAATATAAAAAGAGAACTATTGTTTTTTTTTTGCTTTGAATTGTGAAAAGAGTATTTTCTTCGAATGGTAGTGTTAACAATTCGAGTAAGCTACATATAATTATTTTATCATATTTGATGATGTGAAAACCAAGTTCATGATAATGCCAATGTGATAATAATGTTTAATCAAGATCAAAACATGTATACAATGATCATGGTGATGCCGATATGCTTTTGATCAATTTTATGATATATGTTGAGAATGTTGGCGATATAAATTTCGAATCTTAGTAAGAAACAAGGATGACATGAACAGTTACCTTTTCCTTTTGACCTTTTCGATATTTTTATTCAATTTTAAAAAATCTAATATTAAATTTTTTCTGACAATTATGAAGGAGAAAGAGAAAGAAAGAGGGAAAAAATAGGCATTATAGAAAAAGAGGTACAAAGAAGATGGACAAGGAATAAAAAAATGAAGAAAAAAATAGAAGAGAGTAAAATTGAGAGGAGAAGAGGAAAGAAGAAAATGAAAAAAACAGAAGGAGGATGTAGAAAATTAAATAGGAAAAGAAAAAGAGATGGGAAAAAGTATAAAGAAAATGGAGCGAGAGGAAGAAAAATTGAGGAGAGATGAAAATAAAAGAATAAAAAGATAAAACATAGGAAAGAAAAAAAAAGATGAAGGGTGATAGAGTTAAGGAGAAAAAACAAAGGAGGAAAAAGGGAGAGAAACCAAAGAAATGAAAAAAAAGGTGAAGGTTAAAAAGATGGGAAATAGAAATAAACGTTGGGAATAGATTATAAAAAAAAAAAAACAATATGTAATGAGAAGAAACAAAGACGAGAAAAGTAAATGGGGAAATAAGGGATGGGAGAATGGAAAGCATGAGGAGATGAAGAAAAAAAGAAGAAAAACGAAAGATGTAACGAAAAAAGGAGAAGGAAAATAATAAAGATCGGAAAAGTAATGAAAAAAAAGAATGAAAAAAAGAGAAATGGAAAAAGGGGAAGAAAAAAGGAAAAAGAGAAAATAAAAACTTAAAAAGAAAAAAAAGAGAAGTGGAAACAGTAGAAAAGGAGAAGAAAGAGAAAAACGGAAACGAAAGAAGAATAAAGAACAGTAAGAAAAAAGAAAGAAGTAGAAAAACGAATGGAAGCGAAAAAGAAGAGGAAGAAGAAAGAAAAATAGGAGTAAAGTTAAAAAAAAACGAGAGAAAAAGATATAGTCGGTCAAGCCCGACCATATGATACCCTACACCATTGTGTACATTATAATTCGGGGAGGGGTCTTGACTTGGAGTCAGATGTGGACCGATACTCATAAGTGTAAAATAAAACATACGAATACAGAATATTACGTTGATGCTGACATTTATGTGAATTTATTCACTTTTGGGTGATTCCCGAAAGAGGGTCTTATATGGGAGCTATGGTAAATTATGGACCGATCTTTGTAAAATTTGGCACTATCATTTATGTTCATATAAAACTTATTTGTGTCGAATATTAACTTGATACTAACATTTTAATGGGATTTATGCCCGTTAAAGTGATTTTCTGAAAAGGGGTTTATATGGGAGCTATGGTTGATTATGAACCGATCTTTTTAAAAATCGGCACACTTATTTAGACTTATATAAAACTTATATGTTCCAAATTTCATAAAAATATTGCTATATTTAAGGGATTTATGATCGTTAAACCCTTTTCGGGGAGGACATTTGTATGGGGGCTAGGTGAAATAATGGACCGATCATAACCAATTTCAATAGGCTTCGTCCCTGGACTCCCCACCTATGGTGGTGGTGTAGGGTATAAAAATAGTACAAAAAACAAGTAGTCAAGAAAAATAAAAATAGAAAGAACAAAAAAAAAAAAAGTAAAGAAGGGGGAAAACGGCAAACGAATATCTCATAAATAGCTTGCGAAAAAAAGCTAATTATGAACACATAAACACATTTTGAACTGCATTTGATCATCTAACGAACAGATAATGAACAGCTAAAGAAAAGAAAATGAACTGATTTTGAATAACTCATGTTCAGCTAAAATTTAACTGGAACTAAAGTAGAAATGAACTGTTTTATCTCTTAAAATTTTAAGCTCAGATTTATGATAAGTGTTCTCACCACACAAACATTTCAATTTTCAGAAAATAATAAAAAAGAATGAAACAATTATTCATTTTGCAAGGTTATCAGGAAAATATATTTTTAGTGAAAAATTTTTCGGCACCATAAAAACTATTTTTCAAATCCTACAACCAGCTTAAAAATGATCAAAAACAGGAATATTAAACAATTCTAGGGTTCCAACAAAAATTAAAAGACAAGTGTTTTTCGACTTTAAAAAATATTTTTCAAATATTACAAACCGCATAAAAATAACAATGTTACCACCCGTATGAAAATAACCACAAAGAGGAATATACAAGGAAAATTTTTGTGTGCGATAAAAATATTTTTCAAATCTTCAAAAGCAACCACTATTCTTGTCGTTTTCATCGTTTTTGTTGTAAAAAAACCAAAATGTTTAGAAACCCCTGTCAATTTCTTCGTGTTTGTTGTAAAAACTAACAAGGAAAATTTTTGTGTGCGATAAAAATATTTTTCAAATCTTCAAAAGCAACCACTATTCTTGTCGTTTTCATCGTATTTGTTGTAAAAAAAATGCAAAATGTTCAGAAACTGTCGATTTCATCGTGTTTGTTGTAAAAAAAAAGCAAAATGTTCAGAAACTGTCAATTTCATCGTGTTTGTTGTAAAAACAAGCAAAATGTTTAGAACCACCTGTCAATTTCATCGTGTTGTGTTTTGAACCCCCTGTCTCCTACTACTTACAAGTATATAGAATTTATGTAGAATTTTTTGTAGTTTTTCATTGATATTGTTAGTTAGTTAAGAGTTGCGAAATATTTTTGCACAAATTTGAACTAAAAACTAAGCACTAAATCACTAAATCACTACAATACAAATAAGAATAAATTAGCTCAAAAATTGCTTTATAAATATTGAATAAAATTGACCAATCAATTACAAAGTATTGTAAAACCTGACGCACTGGAATTATTCATGATGGCCCAATTTTCTATTATTTAGAGAAATTCAAGTCTCATAAAGCTAGTCTTATAAAGCTAGTACCATGTAGGTTGATTATTTACTGGTATGTAACTGATAATTTATAAATGATCCTTTTTAGAAATATCACCCTCAATTTCTACCAACAAATATAGCAAGAACTAACTAAAATTGTATGAGAGTACACCATCAAATACTTAATTTATGTGGCTATGTTTACCGACGTGTTATTCTAGTACTCGTATATGTTTTATTCGTTCGATTAGTGTAGTTTTAATACCAAAAATTTTGAGATATGTTTTCGCTATAACTAAACCATTTAAAAAATTTTATTCTCCAAATAAAGAAAGATTCTTTTATTTCATCTTTCATTTACTGAAATATAAATGAAATAGAAACGAATGAAAGATGTTTTTTTTTTCTTTCATCTTTCTTTTTCTGAAGTATGTATGAAATGGAAACAAAAGAAAGGTTCTTACTTGTCTTTCATTTACTGAAGTAGGAATGAACTGGAAAGGAATGAAGTATGTTTTTTTCTTTCTTTATTTTTTTTTTTTCTTTCTTTTTTTGTGAAACAACTATGTGTAATGAATGGTTAACCATTTTTTTTATTTAGTTATTTTGAACATACCATACATGAATTTACATATTTAAATCAGCTGAAAAAATGTGAAAAGTGAAACATAAACATGAAAGATTGTGAAGTATTTCATATCTTTCATTTAACTGAATCGTTCAATTGAAATATTTCTTTCATGAACGACACAACTCTAAATTATACAATAAATGAAAATAAAATAGTGAGATTTTGCTCTTATATAATTATTTGAATTGTTTTTGTACATTGCACAGTGTCCCGTTTCAAAAATAAAATGAAAATAAATCTAGAATTTCCAAACGGCTGGGCCGATTTCCATGAAATTTCAAATAGTGTTAGTAGAGATGTAGGCGAGTTTAAGTTTTGAGTTTGGTTATAAGCATAACGGGGTCGGGTCCAGAGGTACCTGAGATAAAACGAATCTGGATCGTTTCAAATCTTTTGAACACCCGAGGTGTCCAACTGTAATGCCATCTGGATCCGCCCCCGCCTTCACCTCTACTAACACTGCCTGAAATTTCATGGAAATCGGACCAGCCGTTTGGAAATTCCAGATTTATTTCCATCTTATTTTTGAAACGGGACACTGTGGCATTGGTTGTACTTTTCATTGTTGTACGATTTTTATATCTCCAAATTAAAAAGTAAGTATATATTTTTTAAATTCTCATGAATTTCTTAGTTTTATAATTTTTAAGTATAATAATTTTGCATAAAATTTTAAGTATTTTTAGTAAAAATTGTACATAGTTTTTATATTTGGTTGAAAAAATAAAAATTTAAATTTCAGAGTAGATCCATCTGAGTGGTTATATATATAAACCTTGTGAAAAATTACTTTATGAAATTTAAAAATTTTTCATTACATTTATTCGCTATTCAACTCTAAATTTTTAAAAATTCTAAGATTATAGAGCCACATTCAATGTTAATATTTAGTAGACTTTTACGTATAGATTTTAATATATAGGTTTCGTTTTAATTGTAACATGTACTGTTTTATCATAAAGGAAATTATAATTTTTTTAAGTTTTAAATTTTGTATGATTTTTCTCAAGCAGTTTTTTATGGAGTCATAACTTGCAGATAATTTAATAGTGTCCTTTGATATTTTATAGATTCAAATCAGAAAACTCGTTTTCGTGATATGCTGCACTATGTTGTGAAAATTCATTGATTCGTTTGGAACATAATTTTATTAGCGAATATAATCCTAACTTTTAGATCGAATTTTATTTTTTTGTTTGCAAATTTAATTTTAAAATTTGTTCGAAGATCAAAAATTTTATTTTCGAAAATAAAAATATTGTTCAGGAATTAAATCGAAATATTATTCAGGAATTAACCCGAAACGAATTAATCGAATTGAAGTCGTGTAACGGTATAGAAATGTGTTGACTTATGTTGAATGAAAGATGTGTGGATGTTTAAAACATTTGTAAATGTGCTTGTGTGTTTAAGAAAGCTGCAGTTTATTTTTTGTTTTTTGTTTTGTTACTTCTGAATTGTTTAAAATAAAACAACAACACAATGTTTATGGCGTTAGTAAATTGAGTGTGTGTATTCTATTTGCATATGAATGTACGCATGTAAATATGTATGTAAATACATGTTTTCACCCGCTTGACCACAAAATTCGATAAAGATATCACCTTCGAATAAATCACGAACATTTCTCTAACAAAACCTTCGAGAACGACTATCGATCGAAGGCGTTTCGAGAATGAACTCGTAGAGTTCACCTGTCGTTCAGTTTGTGGCAGCAAATCTATCAATATCGAAGGTTCGTTTATGATATCTATATCGGATAATAAGTGATATCATTAGCGAAACGGAAAAATATTCGTTTTCGATATCGAAAATTGTTCGATATCGATATTACTAACGAATTGTTGTCAATAGTTCTATTCTCTTTCATTTTCATTTTGTTTTCCATTTAAAATTAAAAGCTCTTTTAATTTTTAAAGCTATTTTTTATTTTGAACTTAATAAAACAAATATTCAAAAATACATTTTAATGTCAACTTTCTAATACAATTAGAACATAGTGATACATGTCGATGGTCCCAGAGGAAATCTCAATAATATTAGTTTTTCTGTTGCCCAAATCCACATTTTTTTGGTCAAAGTTTACTGAATTAATCTGCAAGAAAAAAATTATCATTTAGATAAATATGTTATTTAGCGAATGTCTATAGACATGTAGCAATGTTACTTACCATTTTTACTATTTTTCAGAAAGGGGTTTTAAAGTTAAATTTACATCCTAAACTTTAGTCTAATTTAAAACCGATAAGTATGAACTATGTCTAAAGAATGACATGTACAAACAAGAATATGCGTATTTTTTTTTAAGTAACAAAATTTACTTTCGAAATTTTTTCGAAAAAATTTAATATTGCGATAATCCGATATATTAAGAATTCTCGAACCTTAACTATCGAGAAATTATCTAGTAAGTTACGATGCTACGAACATTAACATTTTATTTAATTTTCGATAATTTTTCGAATACATTTGTTTCGAAAATTCCTCGTTTTTGCGAACATTCACTAATTTCTTATATAAGGTCAAGCGGGCAATTAGAGATATGGGAAAATTAGAACTTATTAAGAATTTGTGTATGTACATACACATATACATGTATATATGTAAATCAAAAATTTATTAATATCACATAGACAATAACATTATTTTTTACGATCGCTACTTATTAAGTAATTATTTGCATGACAGCCAAAAAATCAGTTGATATACTTGCATACATACAAACTTACAAATTTAAAATAAAAATATCATTGGAGTTCTTATAGTAATGTTTGTTTTTTCGACAGTTCATACAGCTAAAAATTATTTTTTTATACATATCTACATGTATGTATAAATGTACATACACACAGCGAACCTTTTTTTTGTACTTTTTTTCAACCACTTTTTTGCGCAAATCATTGTACCATGTGTGTGGCTACCGAACCGTTTGTAATCGTAAAATAACGATCTTCCCCACAAATACAAATTAAAAAAAAAGTTTTTTTTAGAATATTTTCGTAACTCAAATTAAATGAAACTTAATTTCCATGAAATTTCACATGGTGATAGTAGAGGTGTAGGCGAGTTTAAGTTTTGAGCTTGGACCATATAGACTTACAGGGGGCAAGTCCATAAGGTCCAAAATTTGGACCCCTCGGGTATAAAATTTATTAAAAGCGATCCTGATTACTTATATCTGAACCGATTTCAACGGTTTTTATATGGGAGGATTCTGCTAGTCAATATCTACAAAAAATATCATCGCATGCCTATATTATCTCTTTTTGTTTAAGAGATATTAAGCTTCAAAAATTTTATATTTTAGCCCCATTATTTCAAAATTTTTCTTATTTCATTAAAAATATATAGAAAAGTTGTGTAAAGAAAGAATTTTGAAAAAATATTTACGAAGTCAAAAGTTAAAAGCATTTTAATTTAAACTTTTAAAAAAAGTTGATTTTTTCCCGTTTTTTTGCCAAAAAAGTGGTAACATTCTTTTTTTGATATACCAATTTTCTTAAGTAACATATATAATATTTAAATCTATATATATATATATATATATATATATATATATATATATATATATATATATATATATATATACATATGTATATATATATATATGTATATATATATATGTATATATATTTATATTTTTTTCTTGTTTTAATAATAATTTTGCTTATACTCGCTTTATATTTTTTTCTGTTTTTTTTTTTTTTTTTTGGATTTCAAATTAAACTATATCTAATTTTTGTTTTTTTTGTTATTAGTATACAATGAGTTAGGAAATTTTAGTATATGAATTATGAAAGTTTAGTATGTAATGAATTATGAAAGTTTACTATGTAATGAATTATGAACATTTTGTATTTAATGAATTGGTGATTTGTATGATTTACATATATGACAAAAAAAGCTCTCAATTCCTTTACACACCTTGCTTCTTTTTTTTCCAAAATTTATTATTATTTTTATCTTATTCAAAAAAAAATGTAACAATGCGTAATAAGTTTATTGTAACAAAAAAAAAGAACTCAGTAAAATTAAAAAAAAAAAAAAATATTTTGTTTTTGTTTTATATATATATATATATATATATATATATATATATATATATATATATATATATATATATATATATATATATATATATATATATATATATATATATTTTTTAATTGTTATTAAATATCAAATTTTAAATGATTTGATTCCTTTAATTTCTATTTATAAATTTTTTTTTCTGGATTTCAATTTAAACATATATATAATTTTTGTTTTTTTGTTATTAGTATACAATGAGTTTGGAAATTTTAGTATATGAATTATGAAAGTTTAGTATGTAATGAATTACTAAATGTAATGAATTATGAGAGTTTAGTATGTAATGAATTATGAACATTTTGTATTTAATGAATTGGTGGTTTGTATTATTTACATATATGAAAAAAAAACTCTCAATTCCTTTACACACCTTGCTTCTTTTTTCCCAAAATTTATTATTATTTTTATCTTATTAAAAAAATAATGTAACAATGCGTAATAAGTTTATTGTAACAAAAAAAACTCAGTAATTCAATTCTGACAATTTTATTAAATTTAAGGTCAGTTTTATTATTATTTTATATATATATATATATATATATATATATATATATATATATATATATATATATATATTATTATTTTTATATATATATATATATATTTTTAATTGTTATTAAATATCAAATTTTAAATGATTTGATTCCTTTAATTTCTATTTATAAAATTTTTTTTTTCTGGATTTCAATTTAAACATATATATAATTTTTGTTTTTTTGTTATTAGTATACAATGAGTTTGGAAATTTTAGTATATGAATTATGAAAGTTTAGTATGTAATGAATTACTAAATGTAATGAATTATGAAAGTTTAGTATGTAATGAATTATGAACATTTTGTATTTAATGAATTGGTGATTTGTATTATTTACATATATGAAAAAAAAAAACTCTCAATTCCTTTACACACCTTGCTTCTTTTTTTCCAAAATGTATTATTATTTTTATCTTATTAAAAAAATAATGTAACAATGCGTAATAAGTTTATTGTAACAAAAAAAAACTCAGTAAAAAAAAAAAATATTTAGTTTTTGTTATTAAAATAATTTTAAGTCGATCCCAGCTTTGCGATTTGAGAACATGACAAAAAAAAGAAAAAGCTAAATATCAAAATTGACTAAATTTAGATAGGGCTCGTGGGCAGACCTTTGTCCCTACCTCTTTATACGCATTTACATTAAGATTTCTTTTTAAACTTAAAAAAATGATAAAGCTCAGAACAAAACACTAATTTTATCACTGAAAAAACAAAAAATGTAAAATTTTTTTAAAGTTCCAAATTTAGATTAATATAACTTTTTAACGGATTCATATAATTATATGATTCTTTCAGTAATATTATTTAATCTGGCAAACATTTTAGAAAAATTCTAGGGGAAAAATTAAGCCCGCCAAGTTTAAAAAACTAAAAAAAAGGCGAGGCTAAAAATTAGTTAAAAAGTTATTTCGACCCGAATATCTCTCAAACTAAAAGAGATAACCTACACATGTAAGTGTATTTTTTATAGATATTTACAAGTACTATCTATATATAAAATTTCTTTTCTGTCATATCATAAATGAATTTTTGGCCATTAAAAAAAAAAATTACATACCCGAAAAAAAAAATTACATACATGGGCACTTCCCCCCCTGATCCGCTAGGGGTCTGTACTCCTCGAAATCAACTCGAAAACAAAATTTTATTGAGATATCTCCAACGGTTCTTTAGTTACTGAATTATTTCCAAAAAAAAGCGTTTTGGAACCACTGTGTGTTGTCAATTGGGTTTTATGGAACATAAATAAATAATTAATATACAAATTATAAAATTGTTTTATTTATAATTCATTATAATTTTATAATTTGTGTATCCAAACCATATTTGGACATGGCGCCGGCCTTGCCTTCAGGCAATAGTTGACGTTTTCTCATTGGAGCAAAGGACATGTAAGTGTATTTTTTATAGATATTTACAAGTACTATCTATATATAAAATTTCTTTTCTGTCATATCATAAATGAATTTTTGGCCATTAAAAAAAAAAATTACATACCCGAAAAAAAAAAAATTACATACATGGGCACTTCCCCCCTGATCCGCTAGGGGTCTGTACTCCTCGAAATCAACTCGAAAACAAAATTTTATTGAGATATCTCCAACGGTTCTTTAGTTACTGAATTATTTCCAAAAAAAAGCGTTTTGGAACCACTGTGTGTTGTCAATTGGGTTTTAAGGAACATAAATAAATAATTAATATGCAAATTATAAAATTGTTTTATTTATAATTCATTATAATTTTATAATTTGTGTATCCAAACCATATTTGGACATGGCGCCGGCCTTGCCTTCAGGCAATAGTTGACGTTTTCTCATTGGAGCAAAGGACATGAGCTAGAGAACGGATTGCTTCTAATAAAATTTTGGCATCCGGTGTTGTTGATTGCGTTGGTTGCTGATTCGGCTGTTGAATTGATGTTTGTGGTACTTCTAATTGTTGCCGTGTCTCTCTTTTCTCAATACCTCTTGGACGCGAGTTACATTCTGATCCCCATAATTAATAGTGATGGCTAGTAAAGTGTAGGGAAATTTAATAGTTTTAAATTACACTTTTGTTTATTTTCCCACAGCAACGTAAGCATAAAAAATATACGTTGCTTAGCTTAATTTAAATAAAAATTAAATATTAAGTTTTTAGTCTTAAGATTCATTTAAATAAAAGAAGATGTTCTAAAGAACATCAAAAAATTAAAATGATATTTTTGTTTTTATTTGAATAAAAAACCAAAATACATAACTGGCGCAGTCGGTAATCGTCCTTTTAACTAACTGAAAAAGAAAAAATAAGAAAGAATCATTTAAAATGTTTAAAACATAGTGAATTCATTGTAAAAGAAAACTTTTGTTTATCATTGAATTTATATAAAATTTTCATAAATTAACAATTTAAAATAACAATTTTATAACCCTGAAAAATAAAAATCGGGGAAAAAAGTTACGAAATTGATAAAAGAAAACAAAAGTTTTGAAATAAAAAAAAATACAACAGTAAACAACAATCCAACAACCAACTTAAAAAGGAAAAAGTAAAAATTTCATCAACAAATTAAATAAAAAAAAAAAATTATAATACTGAATAACTAAAATTGAATGCCTAAGGAGAAAAGAGCAGAGGCCTTTGACCAAAACCGTCAAGTAAACATGGAATTGCAACAGAGAATAGTTGAACTTGAAACAGTTCTAAAGCAGCAAGAACTAAAAATAAATTTACAACAAGAGCAGATACAACAAGAAGTGCAACAAATCAATCAACAGCAACGGATAGATATCCAACAACAGAACCAACAACAATTTGGTCTAAGTTCAAGAGATATCATGGAGCATTTTAGAAGAATAAAGCCTTTGGACAGGAATCTCAACCCGAGGACCTTTGTTCGATCAGTGGAGTCAACGTTTGCACTTTGTATTGGAAATAAGCAGCTGGCAAGGTATGGTTTGGAAATAATTGTTAATGAGAAGATTCTGGGAGAAGCTGGACGATGCATCCGGGAGCTGGATTATGGTGCCTCATGGCCAGAATTAAAACAAAAACTGATGTTACAGTGTCAGCCAAAAAAAAAACATATGCAGAAATTTTCAACTTCTGTAGGGAAGTGAAGGTCAGTAATTTAGATGAGTTATTTAATTATTTTGTAGATGCTAAGTATGAAATAAACAACTTATACCAGGTTGACATAAGAAAACCAATATATTTTTGGTTGAACCAAGTAATGTCGATAGAGACCTAGTGGATTTGTTACTCGAAAAAATAGATGGACATGTTAGGGCTCATATTTTAGAAAACGAAACTCTTCAGGACATCATTAGTAGATATACAAAGCTAAGATTGCTAGACGACAAGAGGGCTATAGATTACAGACACAGGAAAGTAACAGATAAAAAAGATCGAACTGATTTCGTAAAGAATAATTTTCGAAGTGGCTTGGGGGAAGGTTGTCTAGAAGATTTTAAAACCAATAGAGTGACACGTAATAGCAGTAGAATCACTCAGACGCATCATAAACAATACCGTGAAAATATTAGGCAGCCTTACTTCAATGGAACAAATCAGCAAAAATAATAGGTATTATAACAGGGATAACTTTCAAAACAACCAAATGAACGAAATGTCTTCGAATAGGACTAAGAATTCTCATATGAGTGTAGATCAGCAAAATTCACATATGGATATAGGAAATGGTGAAGAAAAGGAGGTAAATTTTTTAATACCGCCTCCCCAATCCAGCTACCAATAGTGGTACTCACTATTGCGAAACAGAAAGTAAGATTTCTAATTGATACTGGCTCTTCAACCAGTATTATTAAACCCCACGTTTTGACAGAAAATTTTCAGGTAGAAAAACTAATAAAACCTGTTCAATATAGAACAACGGTACAAACATGATTAACTTCAAAGTAGTAACTCCCTTTCCGAAAGAACTTCATGCTCTGGGAACTTTAAGTTGGAAAATTATTGACTTCTGTAATGATAAATATGACGGAATAATCGGATAAAATTTTTTAATACCCCTCAAGCCCAGAATAAATAATGAACATTGTTATATAGAAATTTTAAACATAAATTGTTTAACAATTGCGAGAGAAAATGTTTATATTTATTTTATATTGAAGGCGATAATCTTTCAGCTACAACTGAAATAGAACATCAAATTATTACCAAAATTGATAAACCCCTTTATTCAAAGATATATCGATATCCCCAAATCCACGAAAGTGAGATAAGAAATCAAATAAATGATATGTTGAAACAAAATATAATTCGTGAGAGCAACTCTGCTTATAATAGTCCTTTGTGGATTGTGCCCAAAAAGGACGATAATTCAGGAGTTAAGAAATGGCGAATAGTAATACATTATCGAAAGTTAAATCAATTTACGGTTGAGGATAGGTATCCTATACCTAACTTGAATGGTATCTTAGACAAGCTGGACAGAGCGTAATATTTTTCGACTGTGGACCTGGCAAAGGGTTTCCATCAGATACTCCTTAAGGAGGAAGACAGGAAAAAACCGCATTTTCTACCCCCTTTGGACATTATGAATTTAATAGAATGCCTTTTGGTCTTCGTAACGCACCATCAACATTTCAGAGATTGATGAATACAGTGCTAAAAAATTTCATTAAAAGAACATGTGTAATATATATGGACGACATATTGATATTCAGTTCGTCTTTGGTGGAACATATAAATAATACAAGGGATATATTTAAAACTTTAAGAAAGGCTAAACTAAAGATTCAAATTGATAAGTGTGACTTTCTAAAGAAAGAAACACAGTTTCTGGGTCACATACTGACTACTAATGGTATAAAACCAGATCCTAGGAAAATTTCTATAATATAAAATCTGAAACTTCCAAGTACTGAAAAGCAAATTAAGTCGTTTTTAGGAATGACCGGTTTCTACAGAAAATTCATTCACAATTACGCCAAAATTGCATACCCAATGACTCAGTATTTGAGAAAAAATGTAAAAATAAATTCAAACGACCCTAGCTATATAGTGGCTTTTGAAAAACTTAAGGAGCTAATAACGTGTTCACCCATATTAAGATATCCAAATTTTACAAAACGTTTCAAAATTGTCATCGATGCAAGCAATAACGCAATTGGAGCTGTCTTAAGTCAAGATGGTCACCCAGTAGCATATGCTTCGCGAACGTTGAACAGACACGAAACAAACTATGCAACAATTGATAAAGAATTGTTGGCAATAGTTTGGGGTGTCAAATATTTTAGGCCTTATATATACGGGAAAGAATTCGACTTAGAGAGTGATCATCAACCACTGAAATGGTAAATATGCAGACAAAGATATAAGCCCTAGGCTCCATTTATTGATTTAGGAGAATATAATTTTAAAATAGAGTATATAAAAGGAAAGTGTAATTATATTGCAGATTTCTTAAGTCGAATCAATGTTGAAACAAATGAGATAAATACATTAGAAAATATATTATATAACGGTAAAACAAGAACCTTCAACATTTCTTTGGATGTTCAGACTATTCACTCTCAAGAGGAAGATCTTGAAGATAGTATCCCAATTTTGGATACTGTAGTGAATCGTTTTAGGACTCAAATTATTGCGGTGGATGTTAAAGAGGTAGACACTGAAGCGATTTTTGGTAATAAACGAATTTACATAGATAGACATGACATCGTAAATGAAAACCTATCTAATATTTTAAGGAGAGAAGTTGTTAAAGGAAAAATAGGAATATTTTCCGAATTGAATGACCACGATTATTATAAAATTCTACTGAAGCTGATAAAAAAATTTCCCGACAGAAAAAACTTTAGGTTTGTTAAGTGTTCTCACTTCGCTAGGGATATAGAGGACGATAATGAACTAAACAAACAGATATCAGTGTATCATAAATACGAAAGCGGACATTCAGGTATTATAGTAACCTATGAGAAAATAAAGCACAAAATTTATAATCAAAATTTAAAATTATCTATACACAAAATAATCAATAACTGTCACATTTGTTCGTCAGCAAAATACGACAGAAAACCAATAAAAAACAAATTTCAACGTACAGAGACGCCTTCAGCCGCGAATGAAATTGTTCATATAGATACTTACGTAAATAGCAAACTTTCATTTATTATTTTTATAGACAAATTTTCTAAACATACTGTTTCTTTTCATAATAATGATGACGATGATAGTGACTTTGAATATTTATCCAAACGCTTGAAAAATCTTAAAAAACGTTTTAGAAACTAAAACAGCTCGAAAGTAATCACTTGAAAATGTACATACAACTAACATAAAAGGGCCTTTAAAATTTTCAGGCTTCTCTAATGGTCTTGCTGCTAATGTCACTAATAAAGTTGAACCAAGCAACACTGCAAGTCAACCCGATCAATGAAAATAATGGATTTGTTGAAATTAAAACTGGTGAAGTGAACATCGTCAACACAACCTGCACATTAATACATATGATCAATATTAGAGTAGTAGAAAATATATTACATAACATAAGTATGAACATAAAAAGTTTAGATTTACATAGTAAGGACATTCTTCAAAATTAAATCGATCTCATTAAATCAAAACTTAAAACTATACTTCCACAGAAACGTAGAAAAAAAAGAGGCCTGATAAATGCGGGAGGAAAATTATATAAATGGTTATTTGGAACAATGGATGACGAAGATAGACAGGAAATTTTTGACCACTTATCAATTATTGACAAAAATTCTCACAATTCCATTGAAACACTAAATAGATAAATAATAATTAATGACTCATTGAATAGATCACTTGAACATATAAAAGCAGCAGTAGAAAATGATAGAAAAGAAATAGAAACATCGTTCATTGACATTAAGAAAATTAATAATGAATTTTTAAATAAGCTGTTGTATCTTGAACAGTTTTCCAAACTTAAAACTTTAGAGCATAAAATTTACCAAATTCAGGATAACATAGTATCAGCCAAAAATAATATGATACATCAAAGCATATTCACGTCCCAAGAAATAATCCAATTTGAAATCGACTTTTATAAGTTGAAGATGTTGAAGGTGGGAATTATGGCTTACAGAGATGAATCTATAATCATTGCGATATCAACATTCAATAACTGTAGTATAACTTTTTATAAATAAATAAAATGGTGGTATATATGGAAAAGTATTTTTTATCAGAACAACGGGAAACTTGAAATACCAAATGTAGATCCAAAATTCGGCAATATTGATATAGGACATACAGAGAATATAAAGGAAATAAAGGAATTAAAATTCCATAAAAATATATCGTATGAAATAAATATTACATTAATCATTATAGTTTTAATTATATTACTTTTTTGTATCGAATTATGAAAAATGACAATGTTAATATAAACGTTAGGGAAGTTTGCCAACATTCTTCCAAAGCTGAAGAAATTAGTATAGATGAAATTACAAGAAAATATTTATCTTGATTTTGTTTTTTGATACAATTTTATTTTATTTGTTTTACGACATTTATAAGTTCTTTTTTATTGTTAAAAGTAATAAAAATAAAATGAAAAAAAAAATAATATATAAAAATTTTAATGTTGAAAATTTTAATTGATTTAATTGACGAAATCCAGGAGTATTTCAGTCAAGGGATGGAGGAGTTACATTCTGATCCCCATAATTAATAGTGATGGCTTGTAAAGTGTAGGGAAATTTAATAGTTTTAAATTACACTTTTGTTTATTTTCCCACATATTGCTAGACAGCAACGTAAGCATAAAAAATATACGTTGCTTAGCTTAATTTAAATAAAAATTAAATATTAAGTTTTTAGTCTTAAGATTCATTTAAATAAAAGATGTTCTAAAGAACATCAAAAAATTAAAATGATATTTTTGTTTTTATTTGAATAAAAAACCAAAATACATAACTCGCGTACGTTGCTGTTTTGGATGCAAGAGTGTGTGGTGGAACCTATTACACTTTCGATAAGTATCCATGGACGTACACCATCGTAAATCATGACTTTTTGCAAGACAGTTCACGCAGTATCTGTGCCTGTCTACTATATCTTCCCTCCTTTTTACGGACATGCTTAAAAACTAGAGTATTCATTTTACTCGACTCTTTCATTGTTCGAATAATCAAATAACTCGAAAATGCAGTTTATAAGCTACTCGAATAATCGAATAAATATTTTAAGTTACTCGAGTTATTCGATTAATTTATGCCTCAAAATTTTACTCGATTTTTCAATGCTTATCAAAAAAGAAAACAAAAATATAGCTTAAAATAAGAAATAGTCTTTCCAAAATAATATAAAATTAAAATTTGCGTAAATATTTATGAATACTTGTTTCTTTTGCTTTGATAATGCCGTTGTTTCTCTATATTTAATATATTCATTAATCTCTATTTTGAATTAAACTACAATTCCTACCAAAATGTAAAATATTTTGTTTCTGGTTTCTTCCTATTTTTGTTATAATTTAGTAAAAACGACTTAGTATAATATTTTACACAAATATTATTTGGATATTTGTCCGTTAGGCTGTGAAAGATATGCGAAAATATATTTATTAGTTTCTTTAGACCATTAGTTATTTAGACCATCCTTTTAAAGTGGTTCAGCTATTCTTAACATAAAGAACGAGTTTACATGCTAATCTTAATTTTAAGTCCAAATTCCTTCTATATTACAAATTTCATTCAAACCGTCACATCCTCTACACCAGACTGAGCATTTATTGATATATAAACTGTGTACTTTCATTCGTAGAACCAAAAATATGTTTTTCCAAATCAAGCTTAAATTCCTTAAATTTATTTCTTATTATTTATTATATTTATATTAAAATTATTTGAATTTTACTTTATAATTTTTTAAAGTGACGTTTAAATTTTTATTTAATCTTTGTAATTAAAAAACGACCTTTAACTACGTATTGTAATTTAGGTATATATTCATTTCTTTTTATTAAATAAAATTTTTTTAATAAATTCCAATTTATGGTACCACTTTTAGATTCGAAACATTCTATACAAATTTTGAAACATTGTTTCTAAGCTAAATTTTTTAGAAAACTAAAATTATAACATCGTTAAAACTAGTTAAGAAAGGAAATATTAAAAATAATTTTTTACTCGAATTATTCGATTAATCGGCATAATTTGCTCGAATAAATTGTTATTCGAAATTCTTGATTTTAATTTAATCGAACAACTATTTGATTTTCATTTGTCGATTAATCGAACAAACAATATTCGCATTTCAGTTTATCAGCGAATCTTAATATTGTTTCAGCTTATAGCGTTTGAGAAGAACTGTTATTGACTACCACAAGATCACCAACCTGCATATTCGGAAATGAGTTCTTCCATTTATATCGTGTAACGATGTGTAACGATTTTAGGTAGTCTTCCTTCCATCTAATAGCGAATTGATGATTAATTACCTTTAACTTTTCCCACCTATTTACAAGTGACATATTCTGGAAGTTCGGTTCTGGATGAGCCATTAAAGGTGTACCTCTTAAAAAATGACCAGGAGTAAGAGCTGTCATGTCGGTTGGGTCTTCTGATAGTGCAGATATTGGTCGAGAGTTGAGTACACTTTCAATCCGGACTAAAATAGTAGAAAATTCCTCAAACGTGAATTTTTGGGCACCAGCAATTCGTTTCAAATGAAACTTGAAACTTTTTACAGGGAAGACATGACTGAGATAACCGACCATTTAAATTGAGTTTGAGACTAGAAAGGGGTTTAACGTTTTTAGTGAGCTTTTATCTATATATATAAAAGAGTAACGTGACTGACTGACTGAATGACTGACTGATTCATCATCCCACAGCCCAAACGGCTGAAGCTAGAGAGACGAAATTTGGAACGTAGGTAGGTCTCCCACCATATAGATCCACTAAGACGGGATTTTTGGAAATTCGAATGTTTAGGGGGTAAAAACGGGTAAAATCGGTAACTTTATATCTCCCAAACTAATAAGGATACAAAAAAAGTTGAATAGTTATCGTTATTCATTTAAAAAATAATTGGACAGGTGTCTGGTACTTTTTTGAAATCGGCCGTTTTAGGTAGAAAACGGGTAAAAACTGTATTTTGGTACTTTTTTGGCACCATATGTATCTTTGAAACCAATCAACATACAGATAAAATATATCGTATTCATAACATCAAAAAATGAGAAATACAAATTTGGTACTTTTTAGAAATTCAAACGTTTAAGGGGTAAAAATCGTACCTATTTTTGGTACTTTTTTCATAAAACTTTTTTTACCACTACAATTTAGAAATTTATTGGAATACAATTTTTGATACTTCGATGGGTGAAAAAAAAGTACCAAAAAAGGGGTAAAGGCGGGAAATTACATTTTATTCAAACTTAATAATGAATTTTCAATTACATTAAACATAGAAACATGAAATTAAGTAAATGTAGATAGGAATTCGCAAGAGTGGAATTTGTGGTACTTAAAGATACATGGTCCTGTGGGTAAGAATTCAAGAGGATGGACTTTGTGGTACTTTTTTCTTCTTCTATTGGTACTTTTTTTAATTTTCTGTAATATTTAACCTAGAAACATGAAAATAAATACGCATGGTCCGATGTTGTAAAGAATTCACAAGGGGGGACTTTGTGGTACTTTTTCGTTCTTCTAATGGTACTTTTTGAATTTTCTATAATTATGAACCTTGAAACATGAAATTAGGGATATGTGGTCCTTAGTTAATGAGAATCCATAAGAGGGGACGTTGTGGTACTTTTTTGCTATTTTAATGGTACTTTTTGAATTTTCTATTAAATTTAACCTAGAAATATGAAATTAAGGACATGAAGTGCTAAGTTAATGAGAATCCATAAGAGAGAACTTTGTGGTACTTTTTCGTTCTTCTAATGGTACTTTTTGAATTTTTTATAATATTTAACACAGAAACATAAAATTAAATATATTTGGTCCTAAATGAATGAGAATTCATTAGAGGGGACTTTGTAGTACTTTTTTGTTCTTCTAATGGTACTTTTTGAATTTTCTATAATTATGAACCTAGAAACATGAAATTAAGAATATGTGGTCCTAAATGAATTAGAATTCGTTAGAGGGGACTTTGTGGTACTTTTTTGTTCTTCCAATGGTACTTTTTTTAATTTTCGGTAATATTTAACCTAGAAACATGAAGTAAGGATATGTGGTCCTAAATGAATGGGAATCCATAAGAAGGGACTTTGTGGTACTTTTTTGTTCTTCTAATGGTACTTTTTGAATTTTCTATAATCCTGAATTTTGAAACATGAAATTAAGGATATGTGGTCCTAAATGAATGAGAATTCATTAGAGGGGACTTTGTGGTACTTTTTTGTTCTTCTAATGGTACTTTTTGAATTTTCTATAATTATGAACTTAGAAACATGAAATTAAGGATATGTGGTCCTAAATGAATGAGAATTCATTAGAGGGGACTTTGTGGTACTTTTTTGTTCTTCTAATGATACTTTTTCAATTTTCTATAATTATGAACCTAGAAACATGAAATTAAGAATATGTGGTCCTAAATGAATGAGAATTCATTAGAGGGGACTTTGTGGTACTTTTTTGTTCTTCCAATGGTACTTTTTTAATTTTCGGTAATATTTAACCTAGAAACATGAAATAAGGGTATGTGGTCCTAAATGAATGGGAATCCATAAGAAGGGACTTTGTGGTACTTTTTTGTTCTTCTAATGGTACTTTTTGAATTTTCTATAATTATGAATTTAGAAACATGAAATTAAGGATATGTGGTCCTAAATGAATGGGAATTCATTAGAGGGGACTTTGTGGTACTTTTTTGTTCTTCTAATGGTACTTTTTGAATTTTCTATAATTATGAACTTAGAAACATGAAATTAAGGATATGTGGTCCTAAATGAATGAGAATTCATTAGAGGGGACTTTGTGGTACTTTTTTGTTCTTCCAATGGTACTTTTTTAATTTTCGGTAATATTAAACCTAGAAACATGAAATAAGGATATATGGTTATAAATGAATGGGAATGTTCTGCAATTTTCATCCTTAGAAACATAAAATTTAAAATGTAAGGTCCTAAGTGAATCAGAAACCTTTAAATGGATTTTGTGGTCCTTTTTCTTTATTCTAATATACTTTTTCGTAATTCTGATATTTATTTTTCATTATTCTAAGATTATAAACCTGAAATTAAAGAGATATTGTTATCTATGGATGACATAAAACCATTATTAAAAATGTTTCCAAGGGAGTTAAGAATCTTAGTTTAAATTTATTATATAGTATAGTTTTTATAAAAAATTTCCGCTGACGAAGTAGCGGGTTTATAGCTCGTTAGATATAGTTTGAGAGTTTAACAAACATTGATATTCTTCACTATAGAAAGTTTTTTGAGCAAGAATAAGGAGTCTATATTTTACTTGTTTTATCTCGATATGTGTCAGTTCATTTTGAGTAATGTGGTACACATTCAGCCTAACTTTTTTTATAGTTTTATAAAAGAATCGGAAAATATAGCCTTAAACTCGCAGAGCTCTACTGTACGATGAGAATCTGTTCAGAATATCTTCTTCTTCGGCAGTTATGTGTAAGGTTTGTATTTCTTTAGGATTTTCGACGGTTTTTAAGGGATTTCTTTTGGGCCATTCAGATGCGGGTTTATGTAGTCACGGTGGTCCGTGCCACCACTGATCATGATGTACAAGTTCACGAGACTGACATCCGCGTGTTCCTAGATTTGCTGGATTGTCATGAGTAGGGACATGTCGCCATGTTGCTTTTGGAACAAATCGATGGATTTGAGCAATACGATTCGCTACATATATCTCCCATGATGACGGTGGTTTCGAGAGCCAACCAAGGACTATTGAAGAATCAGTCCATAAATATACTTCCGTGTCCATAAATTGTAGTGATGTTTGAACATATTTGATAAGATTTGCTAACAACACCGCACCATTAAGTTCCAAACGGGGGAGGCAGACAGTTTGGATAGGGGCCACTTTATATTTTGCTAATAATAAGTTCGTAAACGTGTTTTGAGTTTTTTGAGATGATCCAAGATATACTTTTTCGGAAAACTCTTTTTTAAATGGTAACCTTACCATCTACTATTTTCATGGCGAGTAGTGGTTTGGGCATACAAATTTTCGCAAAATTCATCTTCAATAGAGTTTTGGCGATTTGTAGGGATTTATTTATTTATTTATTTATTTATTTATTTATTTATTTATTTAATTACAAATTAGAATTTCTTACAGGCTAGCACACATATAATTCTTAAAGCTATTAACAATAAAATATCTCATAATCATACAATATTATTATTTAAGAAGTTAAAAATACTCCTTTTAAGTTGGCATAATTAGTTTGAAAATATTTGATTTTTAAAGGAATAAAATTTCTAGTTGAACGAATCGGGACTGCAAATTCTATTTTACGAAGCAGAAACTCGGAAATAATTGAACCATTTACTAAATTAATTACAAATAAAATATTCATATATTTTCTCCTACTTTCAAGAGAAGGGAGATCAATTAGCTGTAATCGGCTTTTATATGATGGTAAATTAATATTAGGATTCCATGGAAGATTACGAAGACAAAATAAGAGAAACTGTTTTTGGACTGATTCTATTTTGTTAACATGAACTTAACATGCTGAAATGGGGAAATATAACAAACGACTTGATGCGAAAGGATTTCAGTAACTATCTTTTCGAAAAGTTTTGGAATAACACTCACTTTAGCAATACCTCTATAGTTGGAGATGTTGGATCTGCTTCCGGATTTAAACAAAGGTATAATATAGGATTCTCTCCAAACTGCAGGGAAATAACCATTTACTATTGATATGTTGAATAAGTAGGTTATTGGAGATAAAAGAGAATTTAAACACTTTATGAGAACACCATCAGGTCCACATTTAACAGAATATTTAAGATTCTGTATGGCTGTCATTATCATGGACTTATCTAAAGTTGGACAATTTATTAGTTATGCATCAGGAATTGGATATGGATAAATGGAAAGTTGATGTAATTTTTTATCGGAGTAGGCAGATGAAAAGAAAACGGCAAACATATCACAAATATCTGCATCATTTGAGGATACTTTGTCTCCAAATTTCATCATGGACGGATAACCTGAGACTCGGCGCTTTGAATTTACAAACTGGTAAAAAGATTTTGGATTATTTTTAAAGTTTCTTTTAACCTTAAAGAGGTAATTATTGTAACATCGGATGTTTTCGGAATTGCAAACTGATCTTGATATTGAATATTTCATATAATCTATAGATAAACCTGACTTTTTGAATTTTCTGTATTGTTCGTTTTTCAAAATTTTCAAGCTATTGAATTGATTTATATTCCAGGGTGGTCCATGTGCATTTTTTTTCTCGTCATTGGAATGGATTTCTTAAAACATTTAAATAAGCCATCATAAAATTTATTCAGAATGATATCAATATTTCGAGGACATATTTTATTATAAGGAATGTATTCAAACCAATTTTCAGAACAAAGAAGGTGATTTAGTTTGGAATAGTCAGCTTTGGTAAAATCAAAAACCATCTCTTGATTTACTCTGGATCGTACTGATAGTTTCGTTTCGACGTCTATGCTTATTTCTTGAGTGGGGTGATAAACATCTTCAGGTTTTAATAATGGATTAATACGAAAAATATTAAATTCCTCTGGTTGATCAACAAATACAAGATCAAGTAATTTCCCAAACTTATTTACTACGTTGTTTATTTGGAAGAGTCCTAAATCTGCAATAGCATTTATTAACTCAATAGATGTTTCCGATCTTACTGATGGGCTTAAAAAGCATGAATCAAGAGTTTTGGACCATTTTATATTTGGAATGTTAAAATCACCAAGAACAATAATAGAGTCACCAGGTTTAGATAGATTTGCTAAAAATTTTATCGCATTTGCATGTTGTTCGTAAATTTGTATGTTTGACGCAGGAGGAATATAGGAGCAAGTTACTTTAATTCCATCGAACTCAGCTTTATAACTTTTGAAAAAGTTGTAAAATTCAACACCAATTACTCTGCAATTTGGACAATTCCATTGCAAGTTTTTGATATTGTCGGATAATCGATCAGCATCACGAGCTTTGAGGCCACTAGTTCCCAAATACAACCAACAGGAAACCATACGTTCCTCGCCGGAAATACTGCAGTTCCTATTCATACAGTTCATATAAAACTATTATTAAGGACACACACCAAAAGAAATAATTCTAGGATTAAAACCAGTGATAAGTAATTGAATGGCAATACTGCGAATAATTAGCAAGGACACTAATTTAAATATTGATCTTAATAATGGAAAAACGGAGTGGTAATATTAAGGAAAAATATAAAACGGAGTTGTTTTATTTGACAAGTTTATCAATTTGACAAACAGAATTATATCAAATATATGTCAAAGAAGCATACAAAAACAATTGCATGCAAAAATAAGTCTTAAATTAAGATTTTTTATTGTTGTTATTCAAAACAATAAATAAAACAAATTTAATTAAGACTTATAGCCTAATTCTGTAACTTTTCGTTCGTTCTGTTAATGTACAGAAACGAAAACGTTAACAATCTATTTTGATATTCTATATCATTCGTTACGTGTAACATTAACTGAATATGTTAATATCGCATTGATAACGTGTTGTCATTTAAAAAAATTATACAATTGCCAGTTAAAAATTTTAAAGCTTTCAGTGGTGATTCTAAGTAAATTTTATTAAAGAAAATGTGTTTCCTTCAATCTGGTACTATATTAAAAATTTGTATTGAATGGCAATTTGTTGTTGATTGAAAAAAATAAATAAATAAATTAAAAAAAAAAAAAATCAGTAAAGAAAATTCAACATGTTTTCATTTGTTGGCTTCGTCTACGAGGAACCAATAAATATAGATAGGAAAAAATTAAGGGATCACTACAATCCTTTGGATATACCAGGATATGAGTAAGTACAATTATTAAGAAATATATTTAGCTCTTTAAATTCAAAATGATTTATTTCAACAGATTTGTAAAGCAATTTCGTGTCAATAAAGAAATTTTAAATATGTTTTGGTTTCAGTTACTCCGTATCTAAAACAGAGGCAACGCAAAACAAGCATAATGCCAGTGGTTAAAATAGCTGTTTTCTTAAATTTCTTGGGAACTGGGAATTATCAAATTGGAGTGGGAAGTGGTTGGATGAACACTGTATCTCAGCCAGTTGTTTCCAGAATTATTGATGAACTATTGCTAATATTTCAGGAGCAGATGTGTGGAAAATATATTTGTCTGCAGAATTCTGATGATGAGGAAAATATGGTAAAGGAGTACACGTGGCTTCTTGGTATGTATATAATGATAGACAGATAGATAGATAGATAGATAGATAGATAGTTCGCGCGTAACATCGATAACAAACAGAACAGGATATAACCAAATTACGGACGCTTTGAAGAAAGCATGTGATGCAGCTATGCCTAGAAGAAGGCAATCAGATAAAAGGAAACCAAACTACTGGTGGAACGATGAAATAGCAGAACTTCGAAAAAAATGCCTTAGAGCAAGAAGGTTATTCCAAAGGGGTACTTCAAGAGAGGATTATAACTCAAGGAGGCAAAATTACCAATTAGCGAGGCGCGATCTCCAAACGGCAATAAAAAAGAGTAAGCGAGAAAACTTCAAAAAACTCTGTAGAGAAGTGGACTTAAACCCTTGGGGAAACGCATACCGGATAGTAATGTCAAGTCTCAAAGGTCGAAGGACCCCACAGGTCACATGCCAAGCCTTCTTGGAAAAATAGTAGAAGTACTTTTTCCAAACGGGGAACCATGCAGGGTAAACACGATACAAGTCCAGGAAACGATAATAGAAGAAGTAACGGAGAATGAAGTCCTGCAAATTTGTTCAAGCATCGGTGATAGTAAGGCACCAGGTCCGGATGGCATTCCGAATAAAGCACTTAAATTGGCTCTAATGGATAAACCGCAGATCTTTGCAAATGTCTTCAATATTTGTCTACGCAATGGAGAATTTCCTGAAGTCTGGAAGAAACAAAAGTTGGTTCTGATACCAAAACCCAACAAACAACTAGGAGAACCAACATCTTACCGACCTATATGTTTGCTAGATACGCTTGGGAAGGTTCTGGAAAGGATTATTTATAACAGACTGCTGCCTGCAGTAGAAAGTGCGAATGGACTATCAGAAAGACAATACGGATTTAGAAAAGCAAGATCAACGATAGATGCAATTAACACAGTATTAAATATGGCAGGAACAGCCATAGAAGGAAAAGGAGCGCACAAAAAATATTGCGCGGTCATTACCCTGGACATCAAAAACGCGTTCAATAGTGCAGGATGGAACCATATCATGCTATCCCTTAGTAATCTAGGGGTCCCTGCCTACATTTTGAAGATACTCGGTGACTACTTCACGAACAGAACTCTGTGGTATAATACAGATGTTGGAATGCGATGCTATAAAACTACAGCAGGAGTCCCACAAGGATCAGTATTGGGCCCAATTCTTTGGAACGTAATGTATAACAAGGTACTGGAGTTAAATATACCTGATGAGGCGAGTATTATTGGTTTTGCTGACGATATCGCCATTGTTATCCGTGCGCGTTTCTTGGACGAAGTGGAAATGTATGCGAATGACACAATTCGCATCATAAAGGATTGGCTTCAGAAAACAGGTTTGGAGCTTGCGGATCACAAGACAGAGGCAGTACTAATTAGCAGTCGAAGGAAAAAGGAGTCAGTAAATATAAAAGTAGGGACAGCAGATATTAGATCAAAAACATCTATTAAGTACCTAGGAGTAATGATTGACGAAAGACTTAATTTCAAGGCACATATGGAATATGCATGTGAGAGAGCGGCAGCGGTAAACAACACCCTCAGTCGTATTATGCCGAATGTGGGAGGGCCTAGGCAAAGTCGTAGATTGCTTATCTCTAGAGTGACTACATCCATATTGATGTACGGAGCGCCAATCTGGGCGAAGTCAATTAGGAGCATATCCCGGAAAAATGTTCTATCACTTTTTCGTCAATGCTGTCTCAGAGTTTGCAGCGGTTACAGAACAGTGTCACTGGATGCAATATGTGTAATAGCTGGAACAATCCCTATGGACCTGGCTGCAGATGAGGCATGTAGAGTACATGCTGCCACGGAGGGAAATAGCGCTGAGGATAGACGAGAAATAAAGTCTATTGAAAGAAATAGGGCTATGGAGAAATTAATTCCAGTATTAAGAACATGGATGGAACGCAAACACGGGGAGGTTAACTACTATCTCACTCAATTTTTCTCAGGACACGGGGGATATAGAGGCTACCTGTTTAAATACGGACATGATGATTCGCCAAACTGTCCACTATGTATGGAAGTGGAAGATGCTGAGCACGTAGTGTTCAAATGTCCTAGATTTGATGACAGTAGACATACACTGGAGAATGAAATTGGAAGAGTTATTACACCGGAAAATATGGTGAACGTAATGGCAGTTTCAGAAGAAAGATGGCAGTTAGTTTCGAACTACATAACTCAAGTACATATGGAACTAAGCATAGAAGAGAAGCGACGAAAGTCAGGAAGAGGAGTTCTAGAAGATGTAGCTGTAGCATAGATGCTAACCAGCCCCGCGATGTAATACTTAACGGCAGTGCCGCGGGGAGAGTGGTTGAAGAATGGGAAGGCGGTTTAGTGAGTAGGCGACAACCAACACCTGGTCGACGAACAACATCTAGTCGAATCTCACATAATGAATAACTATTCATATCTTCCGAAGATTCCGCACCCCATTACAAAAAAAAAAAAAAAAAAAGATAGATAGATAGATAGATAGATAGATAGATAGATAGATAGATAGATAGATAGATAGATAGATAGATAGATAGATAGATAGATAGATAGATAGATAGATAGATAGATAGATAGATAGATAGATAGATAGATAGATAGATAGATAGATAGATAGATAGATAGATAGATAGATAGATAGATAGATAGATAGATAGATAGATAGATAGATAGATAGATAGATAGATAGATAGATAGATAGATAGATAGATAGATAGATAGATAGATAGATAGATAGATAGATAGATAGATAGATAGATAGATAGATAGATAGATAGATAGATAGATAGATAGATAGATAGATAGATAGATAGATAGATAGATAGATAGATAGATAGATAGATAGATAGATAGATAGATAGATAGATAGATAGATAGATAGATAGATAGATAGATAGATAGATAGATAGATAGATAGATAGATAGATAGATAGATAGATAGATAGATAGATAGATAGATAGATAGATAGATAGATAGATAGATAGATAGATAGATAGATAGATAGATAGATAGATAGATAGATAGATAGATAGATAGATAGATAGATAGATAGATAGATAGATAGATAGATAGATAGATAGATAGATAGATAGATAGATAGATAGATAGATAGATAGATAGATAGATAGATAGATAGATAGATAGATAGATAGATAGATAGATAGATAGATAGATAGATAGATAGATAGATAGATAGATAGATAGATAGATAGATAGATAGATAGATAGATAGATAGATAGATAGATAGATAGATAGATAGATAGATAGATAGATAGATAGATAGATAGATAGATAGATAGATAGATAGATAGATAGATAGATAGATAGATAGATAGATAGATAGATAGATAGATAGATAGATAGATAGATAGATAGATAGATAGATAGATAGATAGATAGATAGATAGATAGATAGATAGATAGATAGATAGATAGATAGATAGATAGATAGATAGATAGATAGATAGATAGATAGATAGATAGATAGATAGATAGATAGATAGATAGATAGATAGATAGATAGATAGATAGATAGATAGATAGATAGATAGATAGATAGATAGATAGATAGATAGATAGATAGATAGATAGATAGATAGATAGATAGATAGATAGATAGATAGATAGATAGATAGATAGATAGATAGATAGATAGATAGATAGATAGATAGATAGATAGATAGATAGATAGATAGATAGATAGATAGATAGATAGATAGATAGATAGATAGATAGATAGATAGATAGATAGATAGATAGATAGATAGATAGATAGATAGATAGATAGATAGATAGATAGATAGATAGATAGATAGATAGATAGATAGATAGATAGATAGATAGATAGATAGATAGATAGATAGATAGATAGATAGATAGATAGATAGATAGATAGATAGATAGATAGATAGATAGATAGATAGATAGATAGATAGATAGATAGATAGATAGATAGATAGATAGATAGATAGATAGATAGATAGATAGATAGATAGATAGATAGATAGATAGATAGATAGATAGATAGATAGATAGATAGATAGATAGATAGATAGATAGATAGATAGATAGATAGATAGATAGATAGATAGATAGATAGATAGATAGATAGATAGATAGATAGATAGATAGATAGATAGATAGATAGATAGATAGATAGATAGATAGATAGATAGATAGATAGATAGATAGATAGATAGATAGATAGATAGATAGATAGATAGATAGATAGATAGATAGATAGATAGATAGATAGATAGATAGATAGATAGATAGATAGATAGATAGATAGATAGATAGATAGATAGATAGATAGATAGATAGATAGATAGATAGATAGATAGATAGATAGATAGATAGATAGATAGATAGATAGATAGATAGATAGATAGATAGATAGATAGATAGATAGATAGATAGATAGATAGATAGATAGATAGATAGATAGATAGATAGATAGATAGATAGATAGATAGATAGATAGATAGATAGATAGATAGATAGATAGATAGATAGATAGATAGATAGATAGATAGATAGATAGATAGATAGATAGATAGATAGATAGATAGATAGATAGATAGATAGATAGATAGATAGATAGATAGATAGATAGATAGATAGATAGATAGATAGATAGATAGATAGATAGATAGATAGATAGATAGATAGATAGATAGATAGATAGATAGATAGATAGATAGATAGATAGATAGATAGATAGATAGATAGATAGATAGATAGATAGATAGATAGATAGATAGATAGATAGATAGATAGATAGATAGATAGATAGATAGATAGATAGATAGATAGATAGATAGATAGATAGATAGATAGATAGATAGATAGATAGATAGATAGATAGATAGATAGATAGATAGATAGATAGATAGATAGATAGATAGATAGATAGATAGATAGATAGATAGATAGATAGATAGATAGATAGATAGATAGATAGATAGATAGATAGATAGATAGATAGATAGATAGATAGATAGATAGATAGATAGATAGATAGATAGATAGATAGATAGATAGATAGATAGATAGATAGATAGATAGATAGATAGATAGATAGATAGATAGATAGATAGATAGATAGATAGATAGATAGATAGATAGATAGATAGATAGATAGATAGATAGATAGATAGATAGATAGATAGATAGATAGATAGATAGATAGATAGATAGATAGATAGATAGATAGATAGATAGATAGATAGATAGATAGATAGATAGATAGATAGATAGATAGATAGATAGATAGATAGATAGATAGATAGATAGATAGATAGATAGATAGATAGATAGATAGATAGATAGATAGATAGATAGATAGATAGATAGATAGATAGATAGATAGATAGATAGATAGATAGATAGATAGATAGATAGATAGATAGATAGATAGATAGATAGATAGATAGATAGATAGATAGATAGATAGATAGATAGATAGATAGATAGATAGATAGATAGATAGATAGATAGATAGATAGATAGATAGATAGATAGATAGATAGATAGATAGATAGATAGATAGATAGATAGATAGATAGATAGATAGATAGATAGATAGATAGATAGATAGATAGATAGATAGATAGATAGATAGATAGATAGATAGATAGATAGATAGATAGATAGATAGATAGATAGATAGATAGATAGATAGATAGATAGATAGATAGATAGATAGATAGATAGATAGATAGATAGATAGATAGATAGATAGATAGATAGATAGATAGATAGATAGATAGATAGATAGATAGATAGATAGATAGATAGATAGATAGATAGATAGATAGATAGATAGATAGATAGATAGATAGATAGATAGATAGATAGATAGATAGATAGATAGATAGATAGATAGATAGATAGATAGATAGATAGATAGATAGATAGATAGATAGATAGATAGATAGATAGATAGATAGATAGATAGATAGATAGATAGATAGATAGATAGATAGATAGATAGATAGATAGATAGATAGATAGATAGATAGATAGATAGATAGATAGATAGATAGATAGATAGATAGATAGATAGATAGATAGATAGATAGATAGATAGATAGATAGATAGATAGATAGATAGATAGATAGATAGATAGATAGATAGATAGATAGATAGATAGATAGATAGATAGATAGATAGATAGATAGATAGATAGATAGATAGATAGATAGATAGATAGATAGATAGATAGATAGATAGATAGATAGATAGATAGATAGATAGATAGATAGATAGATAGATAGATAGATAGATAGATAGATAGATAGATAGATAGATAGATAGATAGATAGATAGATAGATAGATAGATAGATAGATAGATAGATAGATAGATAGATAGATAGATAGATAGATAGATAGATAGATAGATAGATAGATAGATAGATAGATAGATAGATAGATAGATAGATAGATAGATAGATAGATAGATAGATAGATAGATAGATAGATAGATAGATAGATAGATAGATAGATAGATAGATAGATAGATAGATAGATAGATAGATAGATAGATAGATAGATAGATAGATAGATAGATAGATAGATAGATAGATAGATAGATAGATAGATAGATAGATAGATAGATAGATAGATAGATAGATAGATAGATAGATAGATAGATAGATAGATAGATAGATAGATAGATAGATAGATAGATAGATAGATAGATAGATAGATAGATAGATAGATAGATAGATAGATAGATAGATAGATAGATAGATAGATAGATAGATAGATAGATAGATAGATAGATAGATAGATAGATAGATAGATAGATAGATAGATAGATAGATAGATAGATAGATAGATAGATAGATAGATAGATAGATAGATAGATAGATAGATAGATAGATAGATAGATAGATAGATAGATAGATAGATAGATAGATAGATAGATAGATAGATAGATAGATAGATAGATAGATAGATAGATAGATAGATAG
Source organism: Protophormia terraenovae (assembly GCA_951394005.1). Classification (NCBI taxonomy): domain Eukaryota; kingdom Metazoa; phylum Arthropoda; class Insecta; order Diptera; family Calliphoridae; genus Protophormia; species Protophormia terraenovae. Next base: position 58,833,032 of record OX596074.1, on the reverse strand, counting down.
ATAGATAGATAGATAGATAGATAGATAGATAGATAGATAGATAGATAGATAGATAGATAGATAGATAGATAGATAGATAGATAGATAGATAGATAGATAGATAGATAGATAGATAGATAGATAGATAGATAGATAGATAGATAGATAGATAGATAGATAGATAGATAGATAGATAGATAGATAGATAGATAGATAGATAGATAGATAGATAGATAGATAGATAGATAGATAGATAGATAGATAGATAGATAGATAGATAGATAGATAGATAGATAGATAGATAGATAGATAGATAGATAGATAGATAGATAGATAGATAGATAGATAGATAGATAGATAGATAGATAGATAGATAGATAGATAGATAGATAGATAGATAGATAGATAGATAGATAGATAGATAGATAGATAGATAGATAGATAGATAGATAGATAGATAGATAGATAGATAGATAGATAGATAGATAGATAGATAGATAGATAGATAGATAGATAGATAGATAGATAGATAGATAGATAGATAGATAGATAGATAGATAGATAGATAGATAGATAGATAGATAGATAGATAGATAGATAGATAGATAGATAGATAGATAGATAGATAGATAGATAGATAGATAGATAGATAGATAGATAGATAGATAGATAGATAGATAGATAGATAGATAGATAGATAGATAGATAGATAGATAGATAGATAGATAGATAGATAGATAGATAGATAGATAGATAGATAGATAGATAGATAGATAGATAGATAGATAGATAGATAGATAGATAGATAGATAGATAGATAGATAGATAGATAGATAGATAGATAGATAGATAGATAGATAGATAGATAGATAGATAGATAGATAGATAGATAGATAGATAGATAGATAGATAGATAGATAGATAGATAGATAGATAGATAGATAGATAGATAGATAGATAGATAGATAGATAGATAGATAGATAGATAGATAGATAGATAGATAGATAGATAGATAGATAGATAGATAGATAGATAGATAGATAGATAGATAGATAGATAGATAGATAGATAGATAGATAGATAGATAGATAGATAGATAGATAGATAGATAGATAGATAGATAGATAGATAGATAGATAGATAGATAGATAGATAGATAGATAGATAGATAGATAGATAGATAGATAGATAGATAGATAGATAGATAGATAGATAGATAGATAGATAGATAGATAGATAGATAGATAGATAGATAGATAGATAGATAGATAGATAGATAGATAGATAGATAGATAGATAGATAGATAGATAGATAGATAGATAGATAGATAGATAGATAGATAGATAGATAGATAGATAGATAGATAGATAGATAGATAGATAGATAGATAGATAGATAGATAGATAGATAGATAGATAGATAGATAGATAGATAGATAGATAGATAGATAGATAGATAGATAGATAGATAGATAGATAGATAGATAGATAGATAGATAGATAGATAGATAGATAGATAGATAGATAGATAGATAGATAGATAGATAGATAGATAGATAGATAGATAGATAGATAGATAGATAGATAGATAGATAGATAGATAGATAGATAGATAGATAGATAGATAGATAGATAGATAGATAGATAGATAGATAGATAGATAGATAGATAGATAGATAGATAGATAGATAGATAGATAGATAGATAGATAGATAGATAGATAGATAGATAGATAGATAGATAGATAGATAGATAGATAGATAGATAGATAGATAGATAGATAGATAGATAGATAGATAGATAGATAGATAGATAGATAGATAGATAGATAGATAGATAGATAGATAGATAGATAGATAGATAGATAGATAGATAGATAGATAGATAGATAGATAGATAGATAGATAGATAGATAGATAGATAGATAGATAGATAGATAGATAGATAGATAGATAGATAGATAGATAGATAGATAGATAGATAGATAGATAGATAGATAGATAGATAGATAGATAGATAGATAGATAGATAGATAGATAGATAGATAGATAGATAGATAGATAGATAGATAGATAGATAGATAGATAGATAGATAGATAGATAGATAGATAGATAGATAGATAGATAGATAGATAGATAGATAGATAGATAGATAGATAGATAGATAGATAGATAGATAGATAGATAGATAGATAGATAGATAGATAGATAGATAGATAGATAGATAGATAGATAGATAGATAGATAGATAGATAGATAGATAGATAGATAGATAGATAGATAGATAGATAGATAGATAGATAGATAGATAGATAGATAGATAGATAGATAGATAGATAGATAGATAGATAGATAGATAGATAGATAGATAGATAGATAGATAGATAGATAGATAGATAGATAGATAGATAGATAGATAGATAGATAGATAGATAGATAGATAGATAGATAGATAGATAGATAGATAGATAGATAGATAGATAGATAGATAGATAGATAGATAGATAGATAGATAGATAGATAGATAGATAGATAGATAGATAGATAGATAGATAGATAGATAGATAGATAGATAGATAGATAGATAGATAGATAGATAGATAGATAGATAGATAGATAGATAGATAGATAGATAGATAGATAGATAGATAGATAGATAGATAGATAGATAGATAGATAGATAGATAGATAGATAGATAGATAGATAGATAGATAGATAGATAGATAGATAGATAGATAGATAGATAGATAGATAGATAGATAGATAGATAGATAGATAGATAGATAGATAGATAGATAGATAGATAGATAGATAGATAGATAGATAGATAGATAGATAGATAGATAGATAGATAGATAGATAGATAGATAGATAGATAGATAGATAGATAGATAGATAGATAGATAGATAGATAGATAGATAGATAGATAGATAGATAGATAGATAGATAGATAGATAGATAGATAGATAGATAGATAGATAGATAGATAGATAGATAGATAGATAGATAGATAGATAGATAGATAGATAGATAGATAGATAGATAGATAGATAGATAGATAGATAGATAGATAGATAGATAGATAGATAGATAGATAGATAGATAGATAGATAGATAGATAGATAGATAGATAGATAGATAGATAGATAGATAGATAGATAGATAGATAGATAGATAGATAGATAGATAGATAGATAGATAGATAGATAGATAGATAGATAGATAGATAGATAGATAGATAGATAGATAGATAGATAGATAGATAGATAGATAGATAGATAGATAGATAGATAGATAGATAGATAGATAGATAGATAGATAGATAGATAGATAGATAGATAGATAGATAGATAGATAGATAGATAGATAGATAGATAGATAGATAGATAGATAGATAGATAGATAGATAGATAGATAGATAGATAGATAGATAGATAGATAGATAGATAGATAGATAGATAGATAGATAGATAGATAGATAGATAGATAGATAGATAGATAGATAGATAGATAGATAGATAGATAGATAGATAGATAGATAGATAGATAGATAGATAGATAGATAGATAGATAGATAGATAGATAGATAGATAGATAGATAGATAGATAGATAGATAGATAGATAGATAGATAGATAGATAGATAGATAGATAGATAGATAGATAGATAGATAGATAGATAGATAGATAGATAGATAGATAGATAGATAGATAGATAGATAGATAGATAGATAGATAGATAGATAGATAGATAGATAGATAGATAGATAGATAGATAGATAGATAGATAGATAGATAGATAGATAGATAGATAGATAGATAGATAGATAGATAGATAGATAGATAGATAGATAGATAGATAGATAGATAGATAGATAGATAGATAGATAGATAGATAGATAGATAGATAGATAGATAGATAGATAGATAGATAGATAGATAGATAGATAGATAGATAGATAGATAGATAGATAGATAGATAGATAGATAGATAGATAGATAGATAGATAGATAGATAGATAGATAGATAGATAGATAGATAGATAGATAGATAGATAGATAGATAGATAGATAGATAGATAGATAGATAGATAGATAGATAGATAGATAGATAGATAGATAGATAGATAGATAGATAGATAGATAGATAGATAGATAGATAGATAGATAGATAGATAGATAGATAGATAGATAGATAGATAGATAGATAGATAGATAGATAGATAGATAGATAGATAGATAGATAGATAGATAGATAGATAGATAGATAGATAGATAGATAGATAGATAGATAGATAGATAGATAGATAGATAGATAGATAGATAGATAGATAGATAGATAGATAGATAGATAGATAGATAGATAGATAGATAGATAGATAGATAGATAGATAGATAGATAGATAGATAGATAGATAGATAGATAGATAGATAGATAGATAGATAGATAGATAGATAGATAGATAGATAGATAGATAGATAGATAGATAGATAGATAGATAGATAGATAGATAGATAGATAGATAGATAGATAGATAGATAGATAGATAGATAGATAGATAGATAGATAGATAGATAGATAGATAGATAGATAGATAGATAGATAGATAGATAGATAGATAGATAGATAGATAGATAGATAGATAGATAGATAGATAGATAGATAGATAGATAGATAGATAGATAGATAGATAGATAGATAGATAGATAGATAGATAGATAGATAGATAGATAGATAGATAGATAGATAGATAGATAGATAGATAGATAGATAGATAGATAGATAGATAGATAGATAGATAGATAGATAGATAGATAGATAGATAGATAGATAGATAGATAGATAGATAGATAGATAGATAGATAGATAGATAGATAGATAGATAGATAGATAGATAGATAGATAGATAGATAGATAGATAGATAGATAGATAGATAGATAGATAGATAGATAGATAGATAGATAGATAGATAGATAGATAGATAGATAGATAGATAGATAGATAGATAGATAGATAGATAGATAGATAGATAGATAGATAGATAGATAGATAGATAGATAGATAGATAGATAGATAGATAGATAGATAGATAGATAGATAGATAGATAGATAGATAGATAGATAGATAGATAGATAGATAGATAGATAGATAGATAGATAGATAGATAGATAGATAGATAGATAGATAGATAGATAGATAGATAGATAGATAGATAGATAGATAGATAGATAGATAGATAGATAGATAGATAGATAGATAGATAGATAGATAGATAGATAGATAGATAGATAGATAGATAGATAGATAGATAGATAGATAGATAGATAGATAGATAGATAGATAGATAGATAGATAGATAGATAGATAGATAGATAGATAGATAGATAGATAGATAGATAGATAGATAGATAGATAGATAGATAGATAGATAGATAGATAGATAGATAGATAGATAGATAGATAGATAGATAGATAGATAGATAGATAGATAGATAGATAGATAGATAGATAGATAGATAGATAGATAGATAGATAGATAGATAGATAGATAGATAGATAGATAGATAGATAGATAGATAGATAGATAGATAGATAGATAGATAGATAGATAGATAGATAGATAGATAGATAGATAGATAGATAGATAGATAGATAGATAGATAGATAGATAGATAGATAGATAGATAGATAGATAGATAGATAGATAGATAGATAGATAGATAGATAGATAGATAGATAGATAGATAGATAGATAGATAGATAGATAGATAGATAGATAGATAGATAGATAGATAGATAGATAGATAGATAGATAGATAGATAGATAGATAGATAGATAGATAGATAGATAGATAGATAGATAGATAGATAGATAGATAGATAGATAGATAGATAGATAGATAGATAGATAGATAGATAGATAGATAGATAGATAGATAGATAGATAGATAGATAGATAGATAGATAGATAGATAGATAGATAGATAGATAGATAGATAGATAGATAGATAGATAGATAGATAGATAGATAGATAGATTACCGCAAGGGTATTCTCTGGAGAGAATAACGGTAGTAACGACCCCGCGGACCCTAGTTATGGCAGGAGTGGAGAGCGTGCCAAAATGGTTACTAGTGCTCTGTGAAGTCCTGTAACAGGGCGAGCGGATACCGCCCTTAATTAGGTATCCTACCGCAAGGGTGCCCTCAAGAGAGGTATAGAAAGGAGAGTAACGACTCCGTGGTTTTCCCTAGTTTTAACATAGGAGTCACTTGGATATAAAGGAACCCGCCGAAAGGCATTAAGTTCAAGTCCAGTACGGTCTTAATTATGGCATTTCTGGAAATAACGGTTAGGAATAGACGCTTTCCGGGCTGACAGTTGTGGTATTCTGGAACTTTAGTACGCAGGAGTGACATTCTACGGAAATGGCTTCCAGGCTAATGGTACAACTGCCTCCGTCCCAATAAAATTTGGCAAGTCTCAAAGTACGTTCGAAAATTGTCACCATTAAGTTGGCGGTATAGGTTCGGATGACATTACCCGATTAACGCGGATCTGGCTCTGGCAGAAGCTCCCATAAGGAACTTATGTCAACCCTCGCATGGCCTCCCTGCTTGCAAAGATAACCATGGGATCTTCACGCGACTGTACAACAATTGGAGATAGCGGCTTTGAGTTGGGACCAATTAGAATGAATAGCAACAACATCAACAACAACAGCGACAACCAAAGACCATTGAACGAATCTGACAACCCGTTCAGAAAGAGCGCAGTAATGGTTAGATCACCGGAGCAAAACCTAGTAGAGCAGGTGGAAGAGCAAAGAAGTAAGACTGAATCACCCAGTGCCATTACGAAACTAGGTGAGCTTATTTCATCCCTAATGGAGTTCGTCAAAACGAAAAATAATGTGCACCACACAATTAAAGAACAGGTTCGTAAAATAAGAGTTATAATAAGAGCATAATATGGCACTCGATGAATTACGTGGAGAAAAAATGGATGCTTCCCAAAAAGCTGAGCAGGCCACTCAAACGTCTCCAAAGTTACCCAAGCCTAATGGGATAGCTAACAAACGGAGCCGGGAGCAAAACGAGGAGACACCAAAAACAAAAATAAAGAAGAGGAAGAAGCAGCCCGCGAATCTTGAAGTAGAGCCCAGCACCAGTACAACAAGGCCAGGAGAACATCAGACCATCATCAAATTGGACCAAAGTGGAAAAAAGGAAGAAAACACAACAGAAGAAAACAAGGCCAAACGCTATAATAATCTCGGCAAATGGTGAAACTACATATGCGGATATTCTGCGTAAGATAAAGGCGGACCCATGTCTACAGGATTTCGGTGGAAACGTTCCTAAAATTCGAAGGACACAAAAAGGCGAACTATTGCTGGAAATTAATGCTTACAGCAAAGAGGAAACCGGCAAATTTAACGAGCTTGTTGGAAAAACCTTGGAGGGAAGGGCTGAAATTAGGGCCAGAGTGAGCGAGACACTAATAGAATGCAAGGATCTCGATGAGGTGACCACGGAGGACGATATTTGTGCGGCATTGGAGGAACAATTAAGCGTTTCTGGGCTTGGGAAGGGTGTAGTGAAGAACATGCGAAAGGCGTACGGAGGCACGCAGATTGCTAAAATTAGCCTACCGGATACACTAGCCCAGAGACTTTTGGAAATGGGAAAAGTCAGAGTAGGCTGGTCAATCTGCCGAGTGTGGGAGTCCATTGTGCTCAAGCGCTGTTTTAGGTGTCTTGAGTTTGGACATATTGCTGGAGTTTGCAAGAGTAGTTTTGATAGATCGAAACTATGTCGTAAATGTGGAGAAGCAAACCACATCGCGAAGGACTGCACATCAAACCCGAAATGTATGTTTTGTGTAGCTAACAAAGAATCAGAGTTGGATCATATTGCAGGTAGCAGCAAGTGTCCAACCTTTAGGAAGGCTCTTAGCTCACGTCATAGATGAAGATTATACAGCTGAATCTGAACCACTGCGCAGTGGCACAAGATCTTCTCAGCCAGACAATAAGGGAGATGGATATTGATATAGCGATAATATGTGAACAGTACAAAAACTTATTTAGTGGTGTATGGGAAAAAGACAATACAGGAAAATCAGCAATATGGGCTTGTGGTAACATTGCTTTTCAGGAGTCAATGAAAAATCCCGAAGACGGATTCGTTAGAGTTAAGATGGAGGGTGTTTACATATACAGCTGTTATGTCTCACCAAATGCTCCTCTGGTCGAATTTGAGGCATTTCTGGACAGGCTTGTTGCAGATGCTACAAAGCACAACCCCAAGATCATTGCTGGGGACTTCAACGCATGGGCGGTAAACTGGGGGTGCAATGCTACCAATGCGAGGGGTCGGACTCTACTTGAAGCATTCACCCAATTAGACCTTGTTCTCTGTAATACCGGTGATGTACACACTTTCAGAAGGGGGGTTTCTGGATCAGTAGTCGATTTAACTTTCGTTAGTCCAACCTTGGCAAAGGACACTAACTGGAGTGTTAGTGAGCACTACACTCACAGCGACCACCAGGCCATTATCTTCACAGTGGTGAAGGGGGAAAGGATGATGACAAAACCGAGGAAAACGTCCCGTACGACAGGTTGGGCTCAGGATAAACTGGACCCGGAAGTATTTTTGGGAGAATTTGTATCTAACTTACCGGAGGAAACAACCCAAATTTCATGTTCCCATATAACGGATGCTCTAAGGAAAGCATGTGACGCAGCAATGCCTAGGAGAAGGCAGTCAAAAAATAGGAAACCTAACTACTGGTGGAACTCGGAAATAGCGGAACTCAGAAGAAAATGTCTAAAGGTAAGAAGGATTTTTCAAAGGGGCAGATCAAGACAAGAATCTGATACGAGGCGTCAAATGTACAACTCATCTAGGCATGAACTCCAGGTAGCAATAAAGAGAACCAAACAGCTGAATTTCAGACAATTATGTAAGGAAATCGACTTGAATCCATGGGGAGATGCATACAGAATCGTAATGTCCCGACTTAAAGGCCAAAAGACTCCACAGTTTACATGCCCACTACTACTTGGAAGAATTGTAGAAGAACTTTTTCCAAAATGGGAACCACATCAGGCAACGGAAGTACATAATCAAACATTTATAGAAGAAGTATCCAGCGAAGAGATTTCCCAAATCTGTTCGAGTATTGGAGACAGCAAAGCTCCAGGCTTGGACGGAATTCCAAATAAGGCACTTAAAATTGCATTAAGGAATAACCCGCAGGTATTTGCACACGCTTTCAACACCTGTCTACGCAAAGGTGAATTTCCAGAAGAATGGAAAAAGCAGAAACTGGTTTTAATACCAAAACCTAATAAACGCCTAGGAGATCCATCATCATATAGACCTATTTGTTTACTCGATACAATTGGAAAGGTTTTGGAGAGAGTTATATACAATAGACTATTACCAGCGGTAGAACGAGCAAGGGGTATATCGGAGCGACAATACGGTTTTCGTAAGGCAAGATCGACGATTGATGCCATTAATACTGTAAAGAGCATGGCAGAGGCGGCCATATCAGGGAAAGGAGCGAACAAAAAATGCTGTGCAATTATTACACTGGATATTAAAAACGCATTCAATAGTGCTGGATGGAACCATATTTTGCTATCCCTTAGGAATTTGGAAGTTCCTAATTACCTAATTGGAATACTTGGTGATTATTTTACCAATAGGACACTTTGGCACAATACGGATATTGGAATGCAACAATACAAAACTTCGGCAGGAGCCCCGCAAGGATCGGTCTTAGGTCCCTTGTTATGGAATATAATGTACAACGACGTATTGGAACTAGATATACCCGAAGAAGCTAGTATTATCGGATTTGCTGACGACATCGCTATCGTTGTTTGTGCACGCTTCCTAGACGAAGTAGAAATGTACGCGAATGATACAATTAGGATAATAAAATCCTGGCTTGCGGAAAAAGGCTTGAAACTTGCAGATCATAAAACGGAAGCGATATTAGTTAGCGGTCGAAGAAAAAGGGAAGAAATAAAGATAAAAGTAGGAACAGCGTGTATAACATCGATCACATCCATTAAATACTTGGGAGTTATGATTGACGATAGACTTAATTTTAATGCTCATTTGGAATATGCATGCGAGAGGGCGTCAAACGTGAACTGTGCCCTCAGCAGAATTATGCCAAATATCGGAGGACCACGACAAAGCCGAAGGATACTAATTGCTAGAGTAACGATATCTGTTTTATTATACGGCGCACCAATTTGGGCGAGATCTATTAGAGGCACTTCTCGCAGGAATGTACTCTCTATAACTCGGCAGTGCTGTCTTAGAGTATGTAGTGGCTACAGGACAATATCACTAGAGGCAATATGCGTAGTTGCTGGAATTATTCCCCTAGATATGGCTACAGACGAGGCCAGCAAAGTGTATGTAATGAGGGAATCGAACAGGGAGGAGAATCGCCGTAGGAAACATCTGGAGCGCAATGAAACTCTCCGCAATTGGCAGAGAAGATGGGAATCTTCGCAAAAAGGACGATGGACATTCAGATTGATACCTCTGATAAAACCATGGATGGATCGTAAACACGGTGAGGTTAATTACCACCTCACTCAGTTCTTGACGGGACATGGTGGATACAGAAACTACCTTTACAAATTTGGGCTTGACGAGTCGCCAAACTGCCCAGTTTGTATAGAAGCGGAAGATGCAGAGCATGTCATATTCAAATGTTCTCGATTTGTAGACATTAGAAGCGCATTAGAAACTGAACTAGGAAGTACAATTACACCTGAAAATATTGTAGGATTTATGTTAACCTCAGAAGAGAAGTGGAACCTGATTTCTAAATTCGTAACGCAGATAAGTATGATGCTACGAATAGAGGAGGAAAGACGCAAAGCAGAAAGAGCTGGCGTGTTGGATGCAGAAGTAGCGTAAATCGCTAACCAGCCCCGCGAAGTAATACCTAAAGGCAGTCCCGCGGGGATTGGGATAGGGGGGTGTGGTTTAGTACGGGAAGGTCGTACTTGCAAAAAAAAAAAAAAAAAAAAAAAAGATAGATAGATAGATAGATAGATAGATAGATAGATAGATAGATAGATAGATAGATAGATAGATAGATAGATAGATAGATAGATAGATAGATAGATAGATAGATAGATAGATAGATAGATAGATAGATAGATAGATAGATAGATAGATAGATAGATAGATAGATAGATAGATAGATAGATAGATAGATAGATAGATAGATAGATAGATAGATAGATAGATAGATAGATAGATAGATAGATAGATAGATAGATAGATAGATAGATAGATAGATAGATAGATAGATAATCCCCGCAAGGGGATTCTCAGGAGAGAATTTCGGGAATTTACGATCCCGCGGACCCTAGTACTCAGGTATGGAGAGCGTGCTACAAAAAGGCACATGTGCTTTATGAAGTCCTGTGAAGGGGCGAGTGGATGCCGCCCCAAAATAGGCATCCAACCACAGGGGTATCCTCTAGAGAGGCATAGTTAGAAGAGTGACGACTTCGTGGTTTCCCCAGTCATGGACCTAGGCGCGACGGTATCCATAGTGGACGGCTTCCTGGGCAGCAAGGCTATTATTGGGGTCAGGAGGTGGTGGATTGCTGAACGACCTGCAGATATGTAGGTTAGCTACGACAAATAAGCAGCCCCCGATAATAAGCAACCACAGGGGATGCTCTCTATTGGAGAGAGCAGTTGGAAGAGTGATGCCTTCGTGGATTCCCCAATCAGGAAAATCCAGGAGCGACTGACCCATAGTGGGCGGCTACCTGGTCTGTGTCTGACCTTAAGAGAGGCGGCAGAATCTATGTTAACTCGTCTTTATGGCATTAGGATCGAGTCCAGTAAGATCCTAATTATGGTATACTGGAAAGAATGGACATGAATAGATGGACATCTGGCCTGACGACTACAGTATTCCAGAACTTGAGTATGTCGGAGTGAAATCCTACAGAAATGGCTTCTGGGTTAATATTGCAGTTGCCTCCGTCCCGTTAAAACCTGGGAAGTCTCAAAACACGCTCCAAGTTTCGTCGCCATTAAGTTGGTGGTGTAGGTTCAGTTGACGTTGTCCTGATTAGTACGGGTCTGGCTCTGAACTCTACGTCTCATAAGGACGTTGTGGCAACCCTTGCATGGCCTCCCTGCTCTGCATAGATAACCATGGGACCAAATAACGTAACTACACATCGAACTTGGATAACGATTTTGAGTTGGGACTAAGTGAAGAGATGATTACCAACGATAATAACATAACGGAGTTAAGAGAGTAGAACCCTTTTAGATCGAGTAGGAGAATACAAAGATCGCCAATTAGGAGTGTAACACCATTACCTATTATAAACAGAATGGGTGATGACGCTGAACATTTGGAGCGTCTCAAAATTGAGGAAGAAAAGGCATTTGTTAGCTTTAGAAATAAATTAAGTGCAATGAACACCATAGTTTGTGATGCGAGAAATATTCATAAGACTGTAAAGGACAATCTTATGCAAGCTGTTGCACTCTACCAACAGATTCGGGAAAATAGAGAAGCAATAGCCCTTGGTAACATTTTGGATGCAACACAGGGGAGAACGGAGATTCCGAGAATCAGCAAAGCGACACAAACTGAGAGGGAGTCGACTAAAGATAGTTCGAAACGAGCAGCCTCCCTCTCGCCGGCTAGAGACAAACTTCCTAAGAAAGTGCGCACCTCACAACCAGCAGAGAAAGGTGTAACTGCGGAAAATACTACACAGTGGATCACGGTGGAAAGGAAAGCGAAAAGATCACGTAACACCAGGAAGAGAGACGGTGAGAAGCTCATTGGGCACAGAGGCGAAACTTTAACCATTAAGACCGATGGTTCTAGTTATGCAAATGTATTGAAAGAGATGAAGACAACCATAAAACCTGAGGAAATTGGCATAGGCATAAAAAAGATTCGAAAGACTAAGGAGGGTAATGTCCTAGTGGAGATGACAAAAGGAGAGGGTCAAGCTATAAAACTGGAGAACGCTATAAAGGGATCTTTCGGCGACAACATCCAAGTCCAAAGGAACGCTGAAAAATTTCTGTTGGACATTAGAGATATGGAGGAAACCACAGATGAGAAGGAAATTATTAGTAGCATTCTGGATGCCTCCAACGGGGAGGATGCGAACAATATAAAAGTTTGTAATATACGCGATTACTACGGTGGCACGAAACAGGCACTGGTCGAAGTACCTGTAAAGGTGGCTATGACTATATTGAAGGGAAATAGGATAAAAGTGGGACTGGTGATATGCCGAGTCAGAAGAAAAATCGTCACTAAAAGTTGTTTTAGGTGCATGGAATCGGGACACATCGCACGGTCTTGTCATGGAAAAGATCGTAGTCGGACTTGTCGAAGATGCGGTATTGATGGACATAAGTCAAATGAATGCAAAAGTGAACCAAGGTGTATAATCTGTCTGGAGGCGGGCCGACAGAGTATTAACCACTATATTGGGTCTAGTAGCTCATGCAGATAGAGGAATGGCAATTAGGATACTCCAGATAAACTTAGGGAGAGGCCGACAAGCCCAGGAACTTATGATTAATAGCGCTATGGATAAAGAGGTTGATATTGTGCTGATAAGTGAACAATATGCCCGGATCGTGGGCAGTGCCTGGTACCAGGATGTTCTGGGAAAGACATCAGTATATGTACGGAACCCATTGATGACTATAGACAAGGTTGAGGAAGACAATGAGAACTTTATTGTAGTACATACCAACGGTATCAGAATATACAGTTGCTACTTCTCACCATGCATGGAGATAACGGATTTTCTGGTTAGAATTGACAGACTCGAACAACATGTGAAGGGCAGTAACACTCCAGTGCTAATAGGAGGAGACTTTAATGGAAAGTCACAGGAATGGTTTTCGGGAATAACAGACAGAAGAGGAATTGCAGTGAGTGAGATGATTGCATCCCTGGGACTGATTGTTCTGAATAGAGGAAGTTGTCCAACCTTTAGGAGAGGAGACTCTAGTTCGATTATAGATATTACTTTTGCTTCACCGGCTATAGCAATAAATACAATAAAATGGGAAGTCTTAGAGGACGAGACACTGAGTGACCACCATTATATTCAGATGGAGATAGACCTATCTCACACCGTAATCGCTGCGAATCCGACCCGTTCTAAATGGAACACCCGTAGGATAAATAAGGGAAAATGTTTACAGAAACTAACGGATATAAAGTCAAGAACGCATACATCCGATGACATGGACGTGGACACCAAGGCTGGACGACTCATCGACATACTCACAGAGATATGTAATGCAGGAATGAAGAGAGCTACAACATTTGGAAAGAATCGAAGACAGGCCTATTGGTGGAACCAAGAAATAGCTCAACTCAGAAGGGAATGCCATGGAGCTAAACGTGTAGCTACAAGGGGTAAAGGTGACCAAGTGGCAATGGATATATACAGAAGAGCTCGAAGGAATCTCAGAATAGCTATTAAGGATTCAAAAAGAAAGGCGTGGGAGTCACTATGCGAGGAAGTAGACAAGGACCCATGGGGTCTCCCATATAGGATAGTAATGAAGAAAATTGGAAACCGAATGAGAATACCAGGTATTTCGAATCCAAATTGGGCATACACGATAGTTAGTACACTTTTTCCGCCTGGCGGTGGCCGAGGCAACCTTCATTCGATGCAATGTGCAAGAGAATGTGATCTTTTTACTCGGGAGGAGGTTATTGAAGTATGTCATACTTTGAAGAGGGGCAAGGCACCAGGACCAGATGGGATCCCAAATGAAATAATAAGTCTGGTTTGTGAAAACTGGCCGGACTTATTTAAAGAGACATTTGACATATGTCTGAGAACAGGTATCTTTCCTAGGATATGGAAAAGGCAATATCTCGTTTTGCTACGCAAAGGCGAAAAACCACTCGAGAATCCTTCCTCATATAGGCCTATATGCCTATTGGACACTTGTGGAAAATTTCTGGAGAAACTCATAACAAAGAGACTAGAGATGGAAATTGAAGGAAATGGTGGATTCTCAGGAATGCAATTTGGATTCGTAAGAGGAAGGTCGACGATTGATGCTATCCGGGAGGTAGTGAGTACTGCAGCTAGTTCCATGGGACGCATGAGATTTTGTTCCATTGTCACCCTGGACATTAGGAACGCATTTAACTCTGCGGACTGGAGTGTTATTTGCCAGACAATGAGGGAAAGAGGATTCTCAGGATATTTGATCAACATGGTTGATAACTATCTACAGGACAGGGTCCTAGAATATGAAACCGAAAATGGTATTGATCACTACGAAGTGTCAGCCGGTGTACCACAAGGTTCCATATTAGGTCCACTACTATGGAATCTAATGTACGATGGACTGCTGAATTTGAATCTACCGGATGGATCAAAACTAGTTGGATACGCAGACGATGTAGCATTATTAGTGGACCAACCGACCACACCTTTGATCGAGATAGTCACGAATGATTGCTTAGGGAGAATTAATACTTGGCTAAGATCTAAAAACTTGGAACTAGCTGCCAGTAAGACTGAAGCGATTTTGGTGACCAAACGAAGATCGTTTGTGTGTCCAAAACTTAAGGTTGATGGATACGAGATTAATATAGGCGGGAATTTGAAATACCTAGGAGTAATACTAGACAGTAAGTTGTCTTTTGAGCCACACATAAGGATGGTTTCTGAGAAGGCATTGACAACAGCTTCGAAACTAGCGAGAATAATGCCGAATATTAAGGGTCCTGGGCAAGCAACCAGACGATTAATTTCCACAGTTGCTTATTCTCAGGTACTATACGCTGCCCCGGTTATAAGTGAGACTGTTTCAGGTAGTAGAAAGCTTAGGTACCTTCTGGAAAGAGTTCATAGGACATGCGCACTGAGGATAATATCGGCATATCGCACGATATCAACTGATGCGGCATCAGTCCTTGCTGGAGTACCTCCGATTGAACTGATACTCCAGGAAAGAAAGGAAATATATAATGCACGTGCATCCGGTAACAGCGAAAGGACTCTCATAAAACGGAATGCGAGAGAGAAGTTGTTGCAAACATGGCAGAGGCAATGGGATGAAACGGAACGAGGAAGATGGACCCATGAACTCATTCCCAATATAGAACTTTGGCAGAAAAGGAAACATGGGGAACTGAATTTCTACTTGACTCAGGTCTTTAGTGGGCATGGTAACTTCGGTAGTTACTTAAGGAGGTTCCAACGAAGACAATCGGCTATATGCGAGATGTGCAATGAATACGATGACGACGTTGAGCACACAATCACAAAATGCAGCTTTTGGAACAGTAGGAGAAATACATTACCTGATGACCTTCGTAACATGACGATCGAACAACTGATGGAATTAATGTTGACAAGAGTGGAGAAATGGTATATATATTCCAATTTCATTCAGGAGATACTAAGGGAGAAGACCGACATACAGCGACATGTGCAAGTGCCGAACCCCTAATCTCATACAAATGTATGTTGGACGGGGGAGTAGGAAATGGGAACAACCGCACTAATCGGTAAATGAATCCCACCCCGAAGTAATGCGAGAGCGGTTCCGGGGTGGTGGTTCCTGTGTAGGACCACTAGATGATAGTGCGCTATCACTACGTCCAAAAAAAAAAAAAAAAAAAAAAGATAGATAGATAGATAGATAGATAGATAGATAGATAGATAGATAGATAGATAGATAGATAGATAGATAGATAGATAGATAGATAGATAGATAGATAGATAGATAGATAGATAGATAGATAGATAGATAGATAGATAGATAGATAGATAGATAGATAGATAGATAGATAGATAGATAGATAGATAGATAGATAGATAGATAGATAGATAGATAGATAGATAGATAGATAGATAGATAGATAGATAGATAGATAGATAGATAGATAGATAGATAGATAGATAGATAGATAGATAGATAGATAGATAGATAGATAGATAGATAGATAGATAGATAGATAGATAGATAGATAGATAGATAGATAGATAGATAGATAGATAGATAGATAGATAGATAGATAGATAGATAGATAGATAGATAGATAGATAGATAGATAGATAGATAGATAGATAGATAGATAGATAGATAGATAGATAGATAGATAGATAGATAGATAGATAGATAGATAGATAGATAGATAGATAGATAGATAGATAGATAGATAGATAGATAGATAGATAGATAGATAGATAGATAGATAGATAGATAGATAGATAGATAGATAGATAGATAGATAGATAGATAGATAGATAGATAGATAGATAGATAGATAGATAGATAGATAGATAGATAGATAGATAGATAGATAGATAGATAGATAGATAGATAGATAGATAGATAGATAGATAGATAGATAGATAGATAGATAGATAGATAGATAGATAGATAGATAGATAGATAGATAGATAGATAGATAGATAGATAGATAGATAGATAGATAGATAGATAGATAGATAGATAGATAGATAGATAGATAGATAGATAGATAGATAGATAGATAGATAGATAGATAGATAGATAGATAGATAGATAGATAGATAGATAGATAGATAGATAGATAGATAGATAGATAGATAGATAGATAGATAGATAGATAGATAGATAGATAGATAGATAGATAGATAGATAGATAGATAGATAGATAGATAGATAGATAGATAGATAGATAGATAGATAGATAGATAGATAGATAGATAGATAGATAGATAGATAGATAGATAGATAGATAGATAGATAGATAGATAGATAGATAGATAGATAGATAGATAGATAGATAGATAGATAGATAGATAGATAGATAGATAGATAGATAGATAGATAGATAGATAGATAGATAGATAGATAGATAGATAGATAGATAGATAGATAGATAGATAGATAGATAGATAGATAGATAGATAGATAGATAGATAGATAGATAGATAGATAGATAGATAGATAGATAGATAGATAGATAGATAGATAGATAGATAGATAGATAGATAGATAGATAGATAGATAGATAGATAGATAGATAGATAGATAGATAGATAGATAGATAGATAGATAGATAGATAGATAGATAGATAGATAGATAGATAGATAGATAGATAGATAGATAGATAGATAGATAGATAGATAGACAGATAGATAGATAGATAGATAGATAGATAGATAGATAGATAGATAGATAGATAGATAGATAGATAGATAGATAGATAGATAGATAGATAGATAGATAGATAGATAGATAGATAGATAGATAGATAGATAGATAGATAGATAGATAGATAGATAGATAGATAGATAGATAGATAGATAGATAGATAGATAGATAGATAGATAGATAGATAGATAGATAGATAGATAGATAGATAGATAGATAGATAGATAGATAGATAGATAGATAGATAGATAGATAGATAGATAGATAGATAGATAGATAGATAGATAGATAGATAGATAGATAGATAGATAGATAGATAGATAGATAGATAGATAGATAGATAGATAGATAGATAGATAGATAGATAGATAGATAGATAGATAGATAGATAGATAGATAGATAGATAGATAGATAGATAGATAGATAGATAGATAGATAGATAGATAGATAGATAGATAGATAGATAGATAGATAGATAGATAGATAGATAGATAGATAGATAGATAGATAGATAGATAGATAGATAGATAGATAGATAGATAGATAGATAGATAGATAGATAGATAGATAGATAGATAGATAGATAGATAGATAGATAGATAGATAGATAGATAGATAGATAGATAGATAGATAGATAGATAGATAGATAGATAGATAGATAGATAGATAGATAGATAGATAGATAGATAGATAGATAGATAGATAGATAGATAGATAGATAGATAGATAGATAGATAGATAGATAGATAGATAGATAGATAGATAGATAGATAGATAGATAGATAGATAGATAGATAGATAGATAGATAGATAGATAGATAGATAGATAGATAGATAGATAGATAGATAGATAGATAGATAGATAGATAGATAGATAGATAGATAGATAGATAGATAGATAGATAGATAGATAGATAGATAGATAGATAGATAGATAGATAGATAGATAGATAGATAGATAGATAGATAGATAGATAGATAGATAGATAGATAGATAGATAGATAGATAGATAGATAGTTCCATGGGACGCATGAGATTTTGTTCCATTGTCACCCTGGACATTAGGAACGCATTTAACTCTGCGGACTGGAGTGTTATTTGCCAGACAATGAGGGAAAGAGGATTCTCAGGATATTTGATCAACATGGTTGATAACTATCTACAGGACAGGGTCCTAGAATATGAAACCGAAAATGGTATTGATCACTACGAAGTGTCAGCCGGTGTACCACAAGGTTCCATATTAGGTCCACTACTATGGAATCTAATGTACGATGGACTGCTGAATTTGAATCTACCGGATGGATCAAAACTAGTTGGATACGCAGACGATGTAGCATTATTAGTGGACCAACCGACCACACCTTTGATCGAGATAGTCACGAATGATTGCTTAGGGAGAATTAATACTTGGCTAAGATCTAAAAACTTGGAACTAGCTGCCAGTAAGACTGAAGCGATTTTGGTGACCAAACGAAGATCGTTTGTGTGTCCAAAACTTAAGGTTGATGGATACGAGATTAATATAGGCGGGAATTTGAAATACCTAGGAGTAATACTAGACAGTAAGTTGTCTTTTGAGCCACACATAAGGATGGTTTCTGAGAAGGCATTGACAACAGCTTCGAAACTAGCGAGAATAATGCCGAATATTAAGGGTCCTGGGCAAGCAACCAGACGATTAATTTCCACAGTTGCTTATTCTCAGGTACTATACGCTGCCCCGGTTATAAGTGAGACTGTTTCAGGTAGTAGAAAGCTTAGGTACCTTCTGGAAAGAGTTCATAGGACATGCGCACTGAGGATAATATCGGCATATCGCACGATATCAACTGATGCGGCATCAGTCCTTGCTGGAGTACCTCCGATTGAACTGATACTCCAGGAAAGAAAGGAAATATATAATGCACGTGCATCCGGTAACAGCGAAAGGACTCTCATAAAACGGAATGCGAGAGAGAAGTTGTTGCAAACATGGCAGAGGCAATGGGATGAAACGGAACGAGGAAGATGGACCCATGAACTCATTCCCAATATAGAACTTTGGCAGAAAAGGAAACATGGGGAACTGAATTTCTACTTGACTCAGGTCTTTAGTGGGCATGGTAACTTCGGTAGTTACTTAAGGAGGTTCCAACGAAGACAATCGGCTATATGCGAGATGTGCAATGAATACGATGACGACGTTGAGCACACAATCACAAAATGCAGCTTTTGGAACAGTAGGAGAAATACATTACCTGATGACCTTCGTAACATGACGATCGAACAACTGATGGAATTAATGTTGACAAGAGTGGAGAAATGGTATATATATTCCAATTTCATTCAGGAGATACTAAGGGAGAAGACCGACATACAGCGACATGTGCAAGTGCCGAACCCCTAATCTCATACAAATGTATGTTGGACGGGGGAGTAGGAAATGGGAACAACCGCACTAATCGGTAAATGAATCCCACCCCGAAGTAATGCGAGAGCGGTTCCGGGGTGGTGGTTCCTGTGTAGGACCACTAGATGATAGTGCGCTATCACTACGTCCAAAAAAAAAAAAAAAAAAAAAGATAGATAGATAGATAGATAGATAGATAGATAGATAGATAGATAGATAGATAGATAGATAGATAGATAGATAGATAGATAGATAGATAGATAGATAGATAGATAGATAGATAGATAGATAGATAGATAGATAGATAGATAGATAGATAGATAGATAGATAGATAGATAGATAGATAGATAGATAGATAGATAGATAGATAGATAGATAGATAGATAGATAGATAGATAGATAGATAGATAGATAGATAGATAGATAGATAGATAGATAGATAGATAGATAGATAGATAGATAGATAGATAGATAGATAGATAGATAGATAGATAGATAGATAGATAGATAGATAGATAGATAGATAGATAGATAGATAGATAGATAGATAGATAGATAGATAGATAGATAGATAGATAGATAGATAGATAGATAGATAGATAGATAGATAGATAGATAGATAGATAGATAGATAGATAGATAGATAGATAGATAGATAGATAGATAGATAGATAGATAGATAGATAGATAGATAGATAGATAGATAGATAGATAGATAGATAGATAGATAGATAGATAGATAGATAGATAGATAGATAGATAGATAGATAGATAGATAGATAGATAGATAGATAGATAGATAGATAGATAGATAGATAGATAGATAGATAGATAGATAGATAGATAGATAGATAGATAGATAGATAGATAGATAGATAGATAGATAGATAGATAGATAGATAGATAGATAGATAGATAGATAGATAGATAGATAGATAGATAGATAGATAGATAGATAGATAGATAGATAGATAGATAGATAGATAGATAGATAGATAGATAGATAGATAGATAGATAGATAGATAGATAGATAGATAGATAGATAGATAGATAGATAGATAGATAGATAGATAGATAGATAGATAGATAGATAGATAGATAGATAGATAGATAGATAGATAGATAGATAGATAGATAGATAGATAGATAGATAGATAGATAGATAGATAGATAGATAGATAGATAGATAGATAGATAGATAGATAGATAGATAGATAGATAGATAGATAGATAGATAGATAGATAGATAGATAGATAGATAGATAGATAGATAGATAGATAGATAGATAGATAGATAGATAGATAGATAGATAGATAGATAGATAGATAGATAGATAGATAGATAGATAGATAGATAGATAGATAGATAGATAGATAGATAGATAGATAGATAGATAGATAGATAGATAGATAGATAGATAGATAGATAGATAGATAGATAGATAGATAGATAGATAGATAGATAGATAGATAGATAGATAGATAGATAGATAGATAGATAGATAGATAGATAGATAGATAGATAGATAGATAGATAGATAGATAGATAGATAGATAGATAGATAGATAGATAGATAGATAGATAGATAGATAGATAGATAGATAGATAGATAGATAGATAGATAGATAGATAGATAGATAGATAGATAGATAGATAGATAGATAGATAGATAGATAGATAGATAGATAGATAGATAGATAGATAGATAGATAGATAGATAGATAGATAGATAGATAGATAGATAGATAGATAGATAGATAGATAGATAGATAGATAGATAGATAGATAGATAGATAGATAGATAGATAGATAGATAGATAGATAGATAGATAGATAGATAGATAGATAGATAGATAGATAGATAGATAGATAGATAGATAGATAGATAGATAGATAGATAGATAGATAGATAGATAGATAGATAGATAGATAGATAGATAGATAGATAGATAGATAGATAGATAGATAGATAGATAGATAGATAGATAGATAGATAGATAGATAGATAGATAGATAGATAGATAGATAGATAGATAGATAGATAGATAGATAGATAGATAGATAGATAGATAGATAGATAGATAGATAGATAGATAGATAGATAGATAGATAGATAGATAGATAGATAGATAGATAGATAGATAGATAGATAGATAGATAGATAGATAGATAGATAGATAGATAGATAGATAGATAGATAGATAGATAGATAGATAGATAGATAGATAGATAGATAGATAGATAGATAGATAGATAGATAGATAGATAGATAGATAGATAGATAGATAGATAGATAGATAGATAGATAGATAGATAGATAGATAGATAGATAGATAGATAGATAGATAGATAGATAGATAGATAGATAGATA
Organism: Protophormia terraenovae; assembly: GCA_951394005.1. Taxonomy (NCBI): domain Eukaryota; kingdom Metazoa; phylum Arthropoda; class Insecta; order Diptera; family Calliphoridae; genus Protophormia; species Protophormia terraenovae. Next base: position 58,810,045 of record OX596074.1, on the reverse strand, counting down.
GATAGATAGATAGATAGATAGATAGATAGATAGATAGATAGATAGATAGATAGATAGATAGATAGATAGATAGATAGATAGATAGATAGATAGATAGATAGATAGATAGATAGATAGATAGATAGATAGATAGATAGATAGATAGATAGATAGATAGATAGATAGATAGATAGATAGATAGATAGATAGATAGATAGATAGATAGATAGATAGATAGATAGATAGATAGATAGATAGATAGATAGATAGATAGATAGATAGATAGATAGATAGATAGATAGATAGATAGATAGATAGATAGATAGATAGATAGATAGATAGATAGATAGATAGATAGATAGATAGATAGATAGATAGATAGATAGATAGATAGATAGATAGATAGATAGATAGATAGATAGATAGATAGATAGATAGATAGATAGATAGATAGATAGATAGATAGATAGATAGATAGATAGATAGATAGATAGATAGATAGATAGATAGATAGATAGATAGATAGATAGATAGATAGATAGATAGATAGATAGATAGATAGATAGATAGATAGATAGATAGATAGATAGATAGATAGATAGATAGATAGATAGATAGATAGATAGATAGATAGATAGATAGATAGATAGATAGATAGATAGATAGATAGATAGATAGATAGATAGATAGATAGATAGATAGATAGATAGATAGATAGATAGATAGATAGATAGATAGATAGATAGATAGATAGATAGATAGATAGATAGATAGATAGATAGATAGATAGATAGATAGATAGATAGATAGATAGATAGATAGATAGATAGATAGATAGATAGATAGATAGATAGATAGATAGATAGATAGATAGATAGATAGATAGATAGATAGATAGATAGATAGATAGATAGATAGATAGATAGATAGATAGATAGATAGATAGATAGATAGATAGATAGATAGATAGATAGATAGATAGATAGATAGATAGATAGATAGATAGATAGATAGATAGATAGATAGATAGATAGATAGATAGATAGATAGATAGATAGATAGATAGATAGATAGATAGATAGATAGATAGATAGATAGATAGATAGATAGATAGATAGATAGATAGATAGATAGATAGATAGATAGATAGATAGATAGATAGATAGATAGATAGATAGATAGATAGATAGATAGATAGATAGATAGATAGATAGATAGATAGATAGATAGATAGATAGATAGATAGATAGATAGATAGATAGATAGATAGATAGATAGATAGATAGATAGATAGATAGATAGATAGATAGATAGATAGATAGATAGATAGATAGATAGATAGATAGATAGATAGATAGATAGATAGATAGATAGATAGATAGATAGATAGATAGATAGATAGATAGATAGATAGATAGATAGATAGATAGATAGATAGATAGATAGATAGATAGATAGATAGATAGATAGATAGATAGATAGATAGATAGATAGATAGATAGATAGATAGATAGATAGATAGATAGATAGATAGATAGATAGATAGATAGATAGATAGATAGATAGATAGATAGATAGATAGATAGATAGATAGATAGATAGATAGATAGATAGATAGATAGATAGATAGATAGATAGATAGATAGATAGATAGATAGATAGATAGATAGATAGATAGATAGATAGATAGATAGATAGATAGATAGATAGATAGATAGATAGATAGATAGATAGATAGATAGATAGATAGATAGATAGATAGATAGATAGATAGATAGATAGATAGATAGATAGATAGATAGATAGATAGATAGATAGATAGATAGATAGATAGATAGATAGATAGATAGATAGATAGATAGATAGATAGATAGATAGATAGATAGATAGATAGATAGATAGATAGATAGATAGATAGATAGATAGATAGATAGATAGATAGATAGATAGATAGATAGATAGATAGATAGATAGATAGATAGATAGATAGATAGATAGATAGATAGATAGATAGATAGATAGATAGATAGATAGATAGATAGATAGATAGATAGATAGATAGATAGATAGATAGATAGATAGATAGATAGATAGATAGATAGATAGATAGATAGATAGATAGATAGATAGATAGATAGATAGATAGATAGATAGATAGATAGATAGATAGATAGATAGATAGATAGATAGATAGATAGATAGATAGATAGATAGATAGATAGATAGATAGATAGATAGATAGATAGATAGATAGATAGATAGATAGATAGATAGATAGATAGATAGATAGATAGATAGATAGATAGATAGATAGATAGATAGATAGATAGATAGATAGATAGATAGATAGATAGATAGATAGATAGATAGATAGATAGATAGATAGATAGATAGATAGATAGATAGATAGATAGATAGATAGATAGATAGATAGATAGATAGATAGATAGATAGATAGATAGATAGATAGATAGATAGATAGATAGATAGATAGATAGATAGATAGATAGATAGATAGATAGATAGATAGATAGATAGATAGATAGATAGATAGATAGATAGATAGATAGATAGATAGATAGATAGATAGATAGATAGATAGATAGATAGATAGATAGATAGATAGATAGATAGATAGATAGATAGATAGATAGATAGATAGATAGATAGATAGATAGATAGATAGATAGATAGATAGATAGATAGATAGATAGATAGATAGATAGATAGATAGATAGATAGATAGATAGATAGATAGATAGATAGATAGATAGATAGATAGATAGATAGATAGATAGATAGATAGATAGATAGATAGATAGATAGATAGATAGATAGATAGATAGATAGATAGATAGATAGATAGATAGATAGATAGATAGATAGATAGATAGATAGATAGATAGATAGATAGATAGATAGATAGATAGATAGATAGATAGATAGATAGATAGATAGATAGATAGATAGATAGATAGATAGATAGATAGATAGATAGATAGATAGATAGATAGATAGATAGATAGATAGATAGATAGATAGATAGATAGATAGATAGATAGATAGATAGATAGATAGATAGATAGATAGATAGATAGATAGATAGATAGATAGATAGATAGATAGATAGATAGATAGATAGATAGATAGATAGATAGATAGATAGATAGATAGATAGATAGATAGATAGATAGATAGATAGATAGATAGATAGATAGATAGATAGATAGATAGATAGATAGATAGATAGATAGATAGATAGATAGATAGATAGATAGATAGATAGATAGATAGATAGATAGATAGATAGATAGATAGATAGATAGATAGATAGATAGATAGATAGATAGATAGATAGATAGATAGATAGATAGATAGATAGATAGATAGATAGATAGATAGATAGATAGATAGATAGATAGATAGATAGATAGATAGATAGATAGATAGATAGATAGATAGATAGATAGATAGATAGATAGATAGATAGATAGATAGATAGATAGATAGATAGATAGATAGATAGATAGATAGATAGATAGATAGATAGATAGATAGATAGATAGATAGATAGATAGATAGATAGATAGATAGATAGATAGATAGATAGATAGATAGATAGATAGATAGATAGATAGATAGATAGATAGATAGATAGATAGATAGATAGATAGATAGATAGATAGATAGATAGATAGATAGATAGATAGATAGATAGATAGATAGATAGATAGATAGATAGATAGATAGATAGATAGATAGATAGATAGATAGATAGATAGATAGATAGATAGATAGATAGATAGATAGATAGATAGATAGATAGATAGATAGATAGATAGATAGATAGATAGATAGATAGATAGATAGATAGATAGATAGATAGATAGATAGATAGATAGATAGATAGATAGATAGATAGATAGATAGATAGATAGATAGATAGATAGATAGATAGATAGATAGATAGATAGATAGATAGATAGATAGATAGATAGATAGATAGATAGATAGATAGATAGATAGATAGATAGATAGATAGATAGATAGATAGATAGATAGATAGATAGATAGATAGATAGATAGATAGATAGATAGATAGATAGATAGATAGATAGATAGATAGATAGATAGATAGATAGATAGATAGATAGATAGATAGATAGATAGATAGATAGATAGATAGATAGATAGATAGATAGATAGATAGATAGATAGATAGATAGATAGATAGATAGATAGATAGATAGATAGATAGATAGATAGATAGATAGATAGATAGATAGATAGATAGATAGATAGATAGATAGATAGATAGATAGATAGATAGATAGATAGATAGATAGATAGATAGATAGATAGATAGATAGATAGATAGATAGATAGATAGATAGATAGATAGATAGATAGATAGATAGATAGATAGATAGATAGATAGATAGATAGATAGATAGATAGATAGATAGATAGATAGATAGATAGATAGATAGATAGATAGATAGATAGATAGATAGATAGATAGATAGATAGATAGATAGATAGATAGATAGATAGATAGATAGATAGATAGATAGATAGATAGATAGATAGATAGATAGATAGATAGATAGATAGATAGATAGATAGATAGATAGATAGATAGATAGATAGATAGATAGATAGATAGATAGATAGATAGATAGATAGATAGATAGATAGATAGATAGATAGATAGATAGATAGATAGATAGATAGATAGATAGATAGATAGATAGATAGATAGATAGATAGATAGATAGATAGATAGATAGATAGATAGATAGATAGATAGATAGATAGATAGATAGATAGATAGATAGATAGATAGATAGATAGATAGATAGATAGATAGATAGATAGATAGATAGATAGATAGATAGATAGATAGATAGATAGATAGATAGATAGATAGATAGATAGATAGATAGATAGATAGATAGATAGATAGATAGATAGATAGATAGATAGATAGATAGATAGATAGATAGATAGATAGATAGATAGATAGATAGATAGATAGATAGATAGATAGATAGATAGATAGATAGATAGATAGATAGATAGATAGATAGATAGATAGATAGATAGATAGATAGATAGATAGATAGATAGATAGATAGATAGATAGATAGATAGATAGATAGATAGATAGATAGATAGATAGATAGATAGATAGATAGATAGATAGATAGATAGATAGATAGATAGATAGATAGATAGATAGATAGATAGATAGATAGATAGATAGATAGATAGATAGATAGATAGATAGATAGATAGATAGATAGATAGATAGATAGATAGATAGATAGATAGATAGATAGATAGATAGATAGATAGATAGATAGATAGATAGATAGATAGATAGATAGATAGATAGATAGATAGATAGATAGATAGATAGATAGATAGATAGATAGATAGATAGATAGATAGATAGATAGATAGATAGATAGATAGATAGATAGATAGATAGATAGATAGATAGATAGATAGATAGATAGATAGATAGATAGATAGATAGATAGATAGATAGATAGATAGATAGATAGATAGATAGATAGATAGATAGATAGATAGATAGATAGATAGATAGATAGATAGATAGATAGATAGATAGATAGATAGATAGATAGATAGATAGATAGATAGATAGATAGATAGATAGATAGATAGATAGATAGATAGATAGATAGATAGATAGATAGATAGATAGATAGATAGATAGATAGATAGATAGATAGATAGATAGATAGATAGATAGATAGATAGATAGATAGATAGATAGATAGATAGATAGATAGATAGATAGATAGATAGATAGATAGATAGATAGATAGATAGATAGATAGATAGATAGATAGATAGATAGATAGATAGATAGATAGATAGATAGATAGATAGATAGATAGATAGATAGATAGATAGATAGATAGATAGATAGATAGATAGATAGATAGATAGATAGATAGATAGATAGATAGATAGATAGATAGATAGATAGATAGATAGATAGATAGATAGATAGATAGATAGATAGATAGATAGATAGATAGATAGATAGATAGATAGATAGATAGATAGATAGATAGATAGATAGATAGATAGATAGATAGATAGATAGATAGATAGATAGATAGATAGATAGATAGATAGATAGATAGATAGATAGATAGATAGATAGATAGATAGATAGATAGATAGATAGATAGATAGATAGATAGATAGATAGATAGATAGATAGATAGATAGATAGATAGATAGATAGATAGATAGATAGATAGATAGATAGATAGATAGATAGATAGATAGATAGATAGATAGATAGATAGATAGATAGATAGATAGATAGATAGATAGATAGATAGATAGATAGATAGATAGATAGATAGATAGATAGATAGATAGATAGATAGATAGATAGATAGATAGATAGATAGATAGATAGATAGATAGATAGATAGATAGATAGATAGATAGATAGATAGATAGATAGATAGATAGATAGATAGATAGATAGATAGATAGATAGATAGATAGATAGATAGATAGATAGATAGATAGATAGATAGATAGATAGATAGATAGATAGATAGATAGATAGATAGATAGATAGATAGATAGATAGATAGATAGATAGATAGATAGATAGATAGATAGATAGATAGATAGATAGATAGATAGATAGATAGATAGATAGATAGATAGATAGATAGATAGATAGATAGATAGATAGATAGATAGATAGATAGATAGATAGATAGATAGATAGATAGATAGATAGATAGATAGATAGATAGATAGATAGATAGATAGATAGATAGATAGATAGATAGATAGATAGATAGATAGATAGATAGATAGATAGATAGATAGATAGATAGATAGATAGATAGATAGATAGATAGATAGATAGATAGATAGATAGATAGATAGATAGATAGATAGATAGATAGATAGATAGATAGATAGATAGATAGATAGATAGATAGATAGATAGATAGATAGATAGATAGATAGATAGATAGATAGATAGATAGATAGATAGATAGATAGATAGATAGATAGATAGATAGATAGATAGATAGATAGATAGATAGATAGATAGATAGATAGATAGATAGATAGATAGATAGATAGATAGATAGATAGATAGATAGATAGATAGATAGATAGATAGATAGATAGATAGATAGATAGATAGATAGATAGATAGATAGATAGATAGATAGATAGATAGATAGATAGATAGATAGATAGATAGATAGATAGATAGATAGATAGATAGATAGATAGATAGATAGATAGATAGATAGATAGATAGATAGATAGATAGATAGATAGATAGATAGATAGATAGATAGATAGATAGATAGATAGATAGATAGATAGATAGATAGATAGATAGATAGATAGATAGATAGATAGATAGATAGATAGATAGATAGATAGATAGATAGATAGATAGATAGATAGATAGATAGATAGATAGATAGATAGATAGATAGATAGATAGATAGATAGATAGATAGATAGATAGATAGATAGATAGATAGATAGATAGATAGATAGATAGATAGATAGATAGATAGATAGATAGATAGATAGATAGATAGATAGATAGATAGATAGATAGATAGATAGATAGATAGATAGATAGATAGATAGATAGATAGATAGATAGATAGATAGATAGATAGATAGATAGATAGATAGATAGATAGATAGATAGATAGATAGATAGATAGATAGATAGATAGATAGATAGATAGATAGATAGATAGATAGATAGATAGATAGATAGATAGATAGATAGATAGATAGATAGATAGATAGATAGATAGATAGATAGATAGATAGATAGATAGATAGATAGATAGATAGATAGATAGATAGATAGATAGATAGATAGATAGATAGATAGATAGATAGATAGATAGATAGATAGATAGATAGATAGATAGATAGATAGATAGATAGATAGATAGATAGATAGATAGATAGATAGATAGATAGATAGATAGATAGATAGATAGATAGATAGATAGATAGATAGATAGATAGATAGATAGATAGATAGATAGATAGATAGATAGATAGATAGATAGATAGATAGATAGATAGATAGATAGATAGATAGATAGATAGATAGATAGATAGATAGATAGATAGATAGATAGATAGATAGATAGATAGATAGATAGATAGATAGATAGATAGATAGATAGATAGATAGATAGATAGATAGATAGATAGATAGATAGATAGATAGATAGATAGATAGATAGATAGATAGATAGATAGATAGATAGATAGATAGATAGATAGATAGATAGATAGATAGATAGATAGATAGATAGATAGATAGATAGATAGATAGATAGATAGATAGATAGATAGATAGATAGATAGATAGATAGATAGATAGATAGATAGATAGATAGATAGATAGATAGATAGATAGATAGATAGATAGATAGATAGATAGATAGATAGATAGATAGATAGATAGATAGATAGATAGATAGATAGATAGATAGATAGATAGATAGATAGATAGATAGATAGATAGATAGATAGATAGATAGATAGATAGATAGATAGATAGATAGATAGATAGATAGATAGATAGATAGATAGATAGATAGATAGATAGATAGATAGATAGATAGATAGATAGATAGATAGATAGATAGATAGATAGATAGATAGATAGATAGATAGATAGATAGATAGATAGATAGATAGATAGATAGATAGATAGATAGATAGATAGATAGATAGATAGATAGATAGATAGATAGATAGATAGATAGATAGATAGATAGATAGATAGATAGATAGATAGATAGATAGATAGATAGATAGATAGATAGATAGATAGATAGATAGATAGATAGATAGATAGATAGATAGATAGATAGATAGATAGATAGATAGATAGATAGATAGATAGATAGATAGATAGATAGATAGATAGATAGATAGATAGATAGATAGATAGATAGATAGATAGATAGATAGATAGATAGATAGATAGATAGATAGATAGATAGATAGATAGATAGATAGATAGATAGATAGATAGATAGATAGATAGATAGATAGATAGATAGATAGATAGATAGATAGATAGATAGATAGATAGATAGATAGATAGATAGATAGATAGATAGATAGATAGATAGATAGATAGATAGATAGATAGATAGATAGATAGATAGATAGATAGATAGATAGATAGATAGATAGATAGATAGATAGATAGATAGATAGATAGATAGATAGATAGATAGATAGATAGATAGATAGATAGATAGATAGATAGATAGATAGATAGATAGATAGATAGATAGATAGATAGATAGATAGATAGATAGATAGATAGATAGATAGATAGATAGATAGATAGATAGATAGATAGATAGATAGATAGATAGATAGATAGATAGATAGATAGATAGATAGATAGATAGATAGATAGATAGATAGATAGATAGATAGATAGATAGATAGATAGATAGATAGATAGATAGATAGATAGATAGATAGATAGATA